>JAODUO010002391.1:35000-57697 GCA_025642075.2 Ridgeia piscesae
CACTCACACGCTCTCGCTCACACACACACACACACACACACACACCCACACGCACACGCACACGCACACGCACACGCACACGCACACGCACACGCACTCTCTCTCTCACACACCACACACACACACACCCACACACACACACACACACACACACACACACACACACACACACACACACACACACACACACACACACACACACACACACACACACACACACACACACACACACACACACACACACACACACACACACACACACACACACACACACACACACACACACACACACACACACACACACACACACACATGTCCAAGGGTCAGCGATTTTCTGACGTGGTTTGGGCGACGAATGTTGTTGTTGTCGCGGTAATATAGACCTGACTGCCTGTAATTAATGTTCCCCCCACATTTCATCCACATGTCCGCATTGTTTATGGATCATCCAACCCCATCCATACATTGGGTAGGCCGCCACTGTGGCGACCATCAGCACGAGACTGTCACCGACGGCCAGGGCGCTCAAGTAGACGTTGGCCGACGTCCGCACGAGTCCGTCCCGCCTCAGCACGAGCAGCACGAGCGTGTTACCGACGAGTCCCATCATGCACAGCGGCGGCCACACGTACCGCCATAAGACTTCTGAGTAGGGACAGGAAGTCAGGAAGGCATGTACTGGTTGTTCCATACCTATAAGATTGGCAGTCGAGTTCAACGTGTCGTTTACCGTCGCCATGGTCTAACTCGAAACTCACCAACACGCGCCACAGACGATTTTGTTGTAGGTAGTGTGCACTAGAAAACCACCACCCGCCGCAACCGGTCGACTTAATTATCCTGGAATGCATGTCACAATTTAACGCACATCAGCGTCATCCATCGTCTGACCACGTGTGCGACACAGTCCGCCGACAGAGCGACGCTCACTGTGTTCGATTACCCCGGCTACGAGAGGTGGCAGCACATTTTTGCCTCTCAAATTCGCTGGGAGATTAATGCTCTGCCAAAGTAGCCACCAGGACGGCCTTATGCCAGATTAGGGTAGAGATGCTGATTGGTTTTCAGACCAACTATGAAATAAAAACTAGAATAATATACTTTTGCGATTGCGACCTATGGGTGCATTTTAATAATCATATTTATGCAACATGGTCATCTCACCCCTGATGACCCGGAAGCCAAGAACATAATAACAACATAATGCAATTTGACCCTAGTAACAGTTATCATTTTGAATCCTTAATAGCCATTAGCACATTGAGAATAATGACATTTCCATTGCTCTGTCAACTCATATCAGCCAGCGACAGAAGTGGAGAATTTCTAATTTAATCCTATTTGAATTATGACAACGTTTTGCGAAAGGATAGGACTGGGGAATCTTATACAGGCTTCGTGAAACGCACTGTATTTGTGACTCTATTAATCAGGCAGCTACTTATTGGTATTCCGTTCCCCACCATCCGAATTTGTTTCGGGATTGTGGGGACATTGCCCCCTGGCCTTCCCTCTGGCTACGCCACTGGCTACATTGGTCAGTGAACTTGATTGTCATGTCAGTATTTATATTCATTTATAGTAGCATATATTAGGTGGGGAAGTTTATGCCTGGCTGTCATATTTCGATCGCGTGGCTTCTTGCAGTTGAGAACACCACTTTCTTTTTTGTGTTTTCTTCATAAGTAGCTTTGGTGGGAAAGTTCATGCCATGGCTTAGAATAAAAATAATAAACAAATAAATTATAAAACAGGATAAATAGCATTAATATACAATAAACGTAAAGCCAAAATGTTCATTGCATTGTACGTCGGTCACTGTTGTCTAATTAAAAACATTATGCATATACGCCATTTTAAAGACAGAGAGGGAGAGGGAGAGTTTCTTATCTATATGGATCTAACCATTCGATATTTGTGCGCCATTTACAACAATAGAATTCTTGGAAATGTTGGCCCGTGCTATTGGGACATACAAGTCCCCACTTACATTTGACCGTGTTGTTCTGGTCGAAATGTTCGATACCGATCTGAACAACGCACACATATTATAGTCTGGAGCTAACTCATTCACTACTTTGTATACCAACTGTGACTGTCTGTATTTCATCTGCTCCGGTAGTGCCAGCCAGTTTCATTGTTTCAACAGTGGATCACTTGGAGCCCGTTATTTAGAATCTGTTATTATTCTGGCAGCACGTCTTTGTAAAGGCGCACTGATGAGTGCATTGGCCCAGGGTGTACTGCCATTGGCCCAGGGTGTATTGTCATTGGCCCAGGGTGTACTGCCATTGGCCCAGGGTGTACTGTCATTGGCCCAGGGTGTACTGCAATTGGCACATGGTGTACTGCCATTGGCCCAGGGTGTATTGTCATTGGCCCAGGGTGTATTGTCATTGGGCCAGGGTGTACTGCCATTGGCCCGGGGGTACTGCCATTGGCCCAGGGTGTACTGCCATTGACCAGGGTGTACTGCCATTGGCCCAGGGTGTATTGTCATTGGCCCAGGGTGTACTGCCATTGGCCCAGGGTGTACTGCCATTGGCCAGGGTGTACTGCCATTGGCCCAGGGTGTACTGCCATTGGCCAGGGTGTACTGCCATTGGCCCAGGGTGTACTGCCATTGGCCCAGGGTGTATTGTCATTGGCCCAGGGTGTACTGCCATTGGCCAGGGTGTACTGCCATTGCCCAGGGTGTACTGCCATTGGCCCAGGGTGTACTGCCATTGGCCCAGGGTGTACTGCAGTAGTCAATGTGTGGTAGAACGTAGCTGTTGTAGAACGTTGTCCTTGCTTGATATGGAAGGTATTTTTTTTATCCTGCACAGAAGTGTGTCTTTCCAATATGGGCCTTTCATGTTAGGAAATTATCCAGTTGAAGCCCAAGTAGCCTCTCTCTTTCGACCATTTGGAGTTTGTCTCCCTTGAAGCATATACTGATATCCGTTTTTTCAAGGTGTTGCCACTTTTGCCGGGTCGTGACGTTCATGATCTTCGTTTTTTCAACATTTATGTCCACTCTAAGTTCGACACACCAATAGGAGATTTCCTGTAGTTCATTGTTTAGCTTCTGTTCGATTAGCTTTAAGGAGGACCGGTGTGGATTTAGATCCGGTCACTCAACAGACAACGCCATTATGGAAGTTATCGACCGAAAAATAACCACTCTGGATTCTATCCAAACACCCATTAATATATTTTTAGATTTATCAAAAGCAATCGATATTTTAAAACGAAAACCATGCAGGGCATGAGGATGTCGAAGATGTTTTGTTGATACTGATTACCTGGATGATGAGTGGGAATAGGTAACAGATCTTTAGGCATTATATGAATTTATAGAATAACACAAACCTTATGCTTATTGCTTACTATGTAAAGCTATCTTTCATCTGTTGCTATGCATATAATTCCTTGTAACATACATACAATGACTTTCACACATACTTACTTAAAGCAAACATTTCCCTCACAGAGAAATCTAATTGCCAATATTAATAATGATATTTGCACTGTACAGTGTAACATGTGTGACTATGTGTCTCAAATAATTTAAATTAGGACTCTTTTGTCATGATCAAATGTGTGAAATATTGTAAGATTATCCATTGTGTTCACGAATAAACTAAAATATAGACGTTTCCATTAATTGTCCACTGAGAGGTCAACTTTGATATTCACTTTTGACATTCACCTGATCCTGACATTAAACTGATAACTGTACATCAAAAATGGATTTTACATACCCAGATACCCAAAAAAGAGATATTATAAATAATTCTAAGACAAATGGTTGTAAAGTAATTTGTTTAGTTTGTTTAATTAAATTAATTTCTTTAAATATGACCAAGCTGAGTTTGTTCTAGGACCCGATTTCGGGCCAAATCAACAAACAAAATCATAGGATAGAACATTTCTAGGCTCGCTAGTGAACACATGTGACCGTCAGATGGACTAATGGTGTCTTAGTTATCACTACTAGTTTACATAAACCCTGGGCGCTTTGAGATGTATCTTTCTAAAATTTAATTTTCTGAGATTTCACCACAGTTGTTTTCCCTCCCAATCACACAATTTTAGCCCATGTCCGTTGTTTATTTAAAGAGTTACTTCTTACCTATATATATATATATATATATATATATATATATATATATATATATATATATATATATACATATATATATATATATATATATATATATATATATGTTACTCGCTCCCTCACCCGGTTCAGACACCTATATTTAACCACAGTCGATGTGTTAGATAGTGTAACGTATATCCCTGTGCTTGCAAACCGCTAGCCGAGTGCATTTGTCAGTCACTCAAACGAGTAAAAATAGACTTGACCCAATTTCCCAGAAATTCTATATTCCAAAATGCGGCTGACTCGTGCAACGAGCAGCGTCATATGAAACTAATAACCGAATTTCCCAGAAAGGCCACATGGCACACGAGGCCTTATACACGAGCAGTTACTACTAAAAGCAAATTTGAACGCAAATTTAAATGACCCAATTTCCCAGAAAGAGGGCAGCGGCAGCGTTGCCTTCTCGCGCGACCAATCAGCATTCGAGAAACTGTTGTCGTACTAGCGACCAAAACATAAATGACCCAATTTCCCAGAAAGAGGGCAGCGGCAGCGTTGCCTTATCGCGCGACCAATCAGCATTCGAGAAACTGTTGTCGTACTAGCGACCAAAACATAAATGACCCAATTTCCCAGAAAGAGGGCAGCGGCAGCGTTGCCTTCTCGCGCGACCAATCAGCATTCGAGAAACTGTTGTCGTACTAGCGACCAAAACATAAATGACCCAATTTCCCAGAAAGAGGGCAGCGGCAGCGTTGCCTTCTCGCGCGACCAATCAGCATTCGAGAAACGGTTGTCGTACTAGCGACCAAAACATAAATGACCCAATTTCCCAGAAAGAGGGCAGCGGCAGCGTTGCCTTCTCGCGCGACCATTCAGCATTCGAGAAACTGTTGTCGTAATAGCGACCAAAACATAAATGACCCAATTTCCCAGAAAGAGGGCAGCGGCAGCGTTGCCTTCTCGCGCGACCAATCAGCATTCGAGAAACTGTTGTCGTACTAGCGACCAAAACATAAATGACCCAATTTCCCAGAAAGAGGGCAGCGGCAGCGTTGCCTTCTCGCGCGACCAATCAGCATTCGAGAAACTGTTGTCGTAATAGCGACCAAAACATAAATGACCCAATTTCCCAGAAAGAGGGCAGCGGCAGCGTTGCCTTCTCGCGCGACCAATCAGCATTCGAGAAACTGTTGTCATACTAGCGACCAAAACATAAATGACCCAATTTCCCAGAAATTCCGCTGCGCATCTCGCACGAGTAGCCAAGTCATAGGAAGAAAAGACAACTGCACAGTTGAAAGTGTGTATATATTGCGACAGTCGGCCCGATCAACGCACGTTGTCAGTAAGGAACCATACCAGTGAATCGGGGAAATCACAGCAAAACAAGTGCGTTCTTATATAGCACGATATCAAAACCACGTGATTGAGTGTGCATGTGTGTGCGTGTGTGTGCGTGCGTGCAGGCGCGTGTGCGTGCGCGCGCGTGCGTGTGTGCGTGCGTGCGCGTATGTATATGTGTGAGTAAAGAGAGCGAAATATGTTCGGTTATATTACATGATTAAAGGGAACCAAAAGTTAATGTTTAGGTGATAAAAAATAACTTCCAACAACATTATATTTTTAACGTCAGCGGTTTACCAGAACATTTGTTTAGATCGCATAGCTCTAAAATGTCTATACACTACGCCATTTAGAAACAGAATGACGTGGCGCAGTCTACTTGGTCGGCATGTACTGTGCATTATTTATTATTTTTAACTTTCTTACCTAACCAAGAAATTGACCACCAACAGTCGCCAAACTTCTCCTCACATATCTTACATACATATACTATACTACACTACGTTACAAAAACAAATCACTTGCATGCCTGTATCGAATAAAATTCACAAATGAAAAGCGCAAATCTCGACGGACGGCAACTCGACATAATATTTTTTATTCGGCTACATGCAGCTCCGATGCTACCGTAAACTCGCTATTATAAGTTAGCTTTACACAAAATACCGTTAGATGGCGCGTTTGTGCGCGCGAATATTTATAAACTTTACTTACTGCATTCGCACGCGCGAATTAGTTTAATTAATTATACAAAATATAATAATAATTAATTATTATCATCACTATGATCAGCAAGAAATTAAAAAAAATATTATAATATAATAATAATATTTTATTTCATATAGCGCCAGATC
This sequence comes from Ridgeia piscesae, assembly GCA_025642075.2. Lineage (NCBI taxonomy): Eukaryota > Metazoa > Annelida > Polychaeta > Sabellida > Siboglinidae > Ridgeia > Ridgeia piscesae. Next base: position 41,295 of record JAODUO010002391.1, read on the forward strand.
CATAATTATTTGTGGCGCTTCACAATATACTGCTATTCAAAATTATACAATAAGAAGAATACCACCCACATATAATATCTTAAAAATAAATAATAAAAATGCGTATGTCTATATAATTAACTAATATTAGCTATTAGTCCGTGATTTAGTGAAAGTATGTGCCGAATACGAAATGTCAGCGAAGCACGACATAGATTCCAGAAAACAGAAAACGCGCTTTTGTAAAGATTTCTAGTCAATTCGAAAATTTTTTGATTTGTCCTGCAGATGTAGCAACAAATCGATGACACAAGAGGAACGAAAGTTACAGCGAATGAAGGGCCTAAAGCGTGTTGACTCACTCATGTTATCGCCAGAAATATAACATGATTTATATGGAAATTACTTTTTGTTCGACGATGTCGTATTGTTGTTTTACCAATATTTATATCAATGTCCCGCATGTGCTGCGTTTTTTGTGCAAAATGATTATTACACATCTGGTGGTGGAAATGTCAGTCATGTGTAGAAAAATAGCTTGAGTAATATTTTCTTATGCATAAAGTCTGTGTATGTGATGAATGGAAACTATTTTACCTTTTAATTATTTCCTACTATTAAACATACCTTTACATTCATTTTAACTACTGTTGTGGCATATTGCTGTCGTGATTTCGTTGTAAATATAAAACATATACATTCGCCAATTTTGGATTATGTGATCATCTTACCACAATTTGTGATGATGCCTGGGACTGTCGACACATCCCACTCATTCACGAACCCCCAACTCATCCTATCCCCTCACGTATCAAACTTATCCCACCCATCACATCCCACGTACCCCTAACTCATCCCACTCCTTCACGTACCACCAATTCATTCCACTCCTCCACGTACCCCAACTTCTACCCCTTTTCGTACCCTCAATTTTCCCCACACCTTAGTATACCCTCCACTCACCCCACTCCTTCCCGTATCCTTAACCTATCCCGCTCCTTCACGTACCCCCAACTCATCCCACGCCTTCACGCACCCCCAACTCATCCCACCCCTTTACGTACATTTACCCTATCCCGCTCCTTCACGTACCCCCAACTCATCCCATCCCTTTACGTACCCTTAACCCATCCCTATCCTTCATGTACCCTCAACTCACCCCACCCCACCCCTTTTCGTATCCTCAGCCCATCCCACTCCTTCAACTCATCCAAAACTTTCACGTACCTCCAACGTACCATCCCGTTACGTACCCTTAACCCATCCCAATCCTTCACGTACCTCCAACTCATCCCACTCCTTCATGTACCCTCAACTCACCCCACCCCACCCCTTTTCGTATCCTCAGCCCATCCCACTCCTTCACACTCATCCAAAACTTTCACGTACCTACAACTCATCCCACACCTTCACGTACCTACAACTCATCCCACATCATCACGTACCTACAACTCATCCCAAACCTTCACGTACCTACAACTCATCCCACATCATCACGTACCTACAACTCATCCCACATCTTCACGTACCTACAACTCATCCCACATCTTCACGTACCTACAACTCATCCCACATCATCACGTACCTACAACTCATCCCAAACCTTCACGTACCTACAACTCATCACACATCATCACGTACCTACAACTCATCCCATACCTTCACGTACCTACAACTCATCCCACATCATCACGTACCTACAACTCATCCCAAACCTTCACGTACCTACAACTCATCCCACATCATCACGTACCTACAACTCATCCCAAACCTTCACGTACCTACAACTCATCCCACATCATCACGTACCTACAACTCATCCCACACCTTCACGTACCATCAACCCATCCCACACCTTCACGTACCTCCAACTCACCCCACACCTTCACGTACCTCCAACTCACAGCACACCTTGACGTACCTCCAACTCATCCCACACCTTCACGTACCTCCAACTCATCCCAAACCTTCACGTACCTCCAACTCACAGCACACCTTGACGTACCTCCAACTCATCCCACACCTTCACGTACCTCCAACTCATCCCACACCTTCACGTACCTCCAACTCACAGCACACCTTGACGTACCTCCAACTCATCCCACACCTTCACGTACCTCCAACTCACAGCACACCTTGACGTACCTCCAACTCATCCCACACCTTCACGTACCTCCAACTCACCCCACACCTTCACGTACCTCCAACTCATCCCACACCTTCACGTACCTCCAACTCATCCCACACCTCACGTACTTCCAACTCTCCCCACACCTTCACGTACATCCAACTCATCCCACACCTTCACGTACTTCCAACTCACCCCACACCTTCACGTACCTCCAACTCATACCACACCTTCACGTACCTCCAACTCACCCCACACCTTCACGTACCTCCAACTCATCCCACACCTTCACGTACCTCCAACTCACCCCACACCTTCACGTACCTCCAACTCACCCCACACCTTCACGTACCTCCAACTCACCCCACACCTTCACGTACCTCCAACTCATCCCACACCTTCACGTACCTCCAACTCACCCCACACCTTCACTACCTCCAACTCATCCACCCTCACGTACCTCCAACTCATCCCACACCTTCACGTACCTCCAACTCATCCCACACCTTCACGTACCTCCAACTCACCCCACACCTTCACCTACCTCCAACTCATCCCACTCCTTCACCTACCTCCAACTCATCCCACTCCTTCACCTACCTCCAACTCATTCCACTCCTTCACATACCTCCAACTCATCCCACACCTTCAAGTTCCCCCAACTCATAACACTCCTTCACGTACCACCAACTCTTCCCAGCCATTGACGTGTAAAACACGAACTGGCAATGTTGAGTGTTTTGGGATTAGCTCCCAATATTTAGATATGAGAATGAATAGCATGTTGTTGTGTAGTTGATGTTGGTGGCGGAAGTGTAGTACACATAGGATTAGCTTCCCTCTATGCGTATTTTATTTCAGATTGATATATTTGGAGCGCAGTTAAGGTGGGGCGGGGTGGAAATGTAGGTTTACGGAGAGGCTAAAATATGTGTAACTCTCCCGAAAATCGCCAACTAAATGCCCTTACCCATTCCCACCCACCTCTCCATCTTACGAAGTCATGATCAGAGACGTGCAGACTAGTGCTGAAACACAGCAGATTACCGGCAACACCCTTCGGATGGCACAGTGGAGCTGCGGCTTCTGTTCAGCCCCCTCCCCATTATTTGTTTCACTCCGACGCCAGCATGTGTGTGTGTGTGTGTGCGTGCGTGCGTGCGTGTGTGTGTGTGTATGTGCGTGTGCGTGTTGTTGTGTGTGTGCGTGTGTGTGTGTGTGTGTGTGTGTGTGGGGGTGCGTGCGTGCGTGCGTGCGCGATGTGGGTGTTGTGTGTGTGTGTGTGTGTGTGTGTGTGTGTGTGTATGGCTGCGTGCGTGCGTGCGTGCGCGCGCATGTGTGTGTGTGTGTGTATGTGCGCGCGCGTGTGTATGTGAGTGTGTGTATCTGCTGTATGTATGTATGTATGTATATATGTATGTATATATGTATGTATGTATGTATGTATGTATGTATGTATGTATGTATGTGTGTGTGTTGTGTGTGTGTGTGTGTGTGTGTGTGTGTGTGTGTGTGAGTGTGTGTGTGTGGGTGTGTCTGCTGTATGTGTGTGTGTGTGTGTGTGTGTGTGGTGTGTGCGGGCGGGCGTGCGTGTGTGCGTGCGTTCGTGCGTTCGTGCGTGCGTGCGTGCGTGCGTGCGTGTGTTATACGTGTTTTCTGCGATTATTCAGAGCGACTGTCTCTTGACCAGGTTGAAAATGTGAATTCAAGTCATTTGTTCGTAAAACGGCTTTATAGCTCGCGATATAACTCAACGAATTCAAAATGGCAGTCATTAGTGCAAAACGGCTGCTAAACTATAAGTATCTCTCCTTGTTAAATAAAAAAATTCCTAGAAAAAATGCGTATGTCCTATCCCACCACTGGTGCATATGATTACATTACATTACATTACATTACATTACATTACATCACATCACATCACATTACATTACATTACATTACATTACATTACATTACATTACATTACATTACATCATATCGAACATGACCACTGGAGGCATATCTATGTAACAATAATTACTATTCTGTTTTCGACCAACACAGAATGGCCACTGCACGTGGGTCGTCGGTGGCGAGTCGCATGTAAGAAATTAGTTTGAAGACAATTGGCTCTCACGACGGTAAATTTACCTGCAGCGAGGCACTCGCATGCTTCCTGTTGAAACAGCTGCCCGAATACAAGAACGCTGACATAATCAGGTTTGGTGACAGAGAGCTGAAACTGTGCTAAATAGTGAACATGTAACAACCTTGTGATAATCAATTGTTTTCGTTATAAAACAGACACGATTATATTGATCAATGTAATTTATGAGGTACAATTTACACACACATCAGAACGTCGGTATTAAGGTATTGGGACAGGATAGAACTCACCTGAATAGCAAAATGACAGTAATCTTTTTTAAACTTTTCTGTTACAGCAGTATTTCCGACCGTCCTAGAATGAGGTTAATTGCGAGGCAACCGAGTTACCAAGGTGACTGTAAAACAAGGGTATACTATAATAACAACAGGTTCATATTTGTGTAGCAGGTCCGCACAGTGTGCTTGTTTGGTAGGACGAGGGATCCAGCTGTATTTGGCATATGTGACGTCGTCGTCGATGTTGGCGACACGTACCATCACCCGTCCAAGAGATACGATCATCATCAAAGGTATCAAAATCCATTTAGTAGCAAACATATAATGCTGCTGCTATTATGATTAAGGTAATGTGATAATGCGATAGTTAAACAGACCATGTAATCGGGCAGCAAAATCTTGCTGATAACTTGGGGGAATTGTCAGGCATGTTTGACCTCGGTTGTTGAGTTAAGGTGACTGCACCGTATTTAATTCTTAATACTGTACGTGTGGCAGGTCGTATGTTATAATATCATTACCCAACAAATCCATTCCTCTCCTGCTTACTGTCTTGACCTATTATATTTAATTCTACACCAAATTCCGCATGCATTGCAACTCTGTACCAACATCCATCGTCAACAGGTTGGTTGGTCTGTTAGAAGAAGAACAAGAATGCTAGCTGATTAGCACAATCATGTTACATTGTTACTATGCTAATACCATGAAGGTATTTACCGACATTTCAGGAATGAGCCTTATCATGCCCGTGCAATATGTTTCTATTGTATTCATGCGCACAACATATTGTCTGCTCTCTAAAAGCAAAACGCGTATCCAACCCATATGTTAAGGTTCCCTACCCTTTTGGCTAACAACCCTTATCCGTAAACAAAAAAATTGTTACGTAAACATCGACCAAAGGAACTCTACAGAACTTGGGTGAGGGACGGTTCCTGTGGGAAGTATGAATCCATGCAGTGAAAGCCGTAAGGAAGCTACATTGCCGATGTCCTTCTTGTCTTCCAAAGAAAATCTAAAAAATCGGAACATGGAACGTGAGAACCATCTACGAAGCAAACGAAGCAGCTCAAATAGCAAGGGAACGACGGACCTACAACATCACAGTACTAGGGCTATGTGAAACGATGTGGACACAGTCGGGACAAGTCAGACTGAATACTGGAGAAATTATCTTGTAATCGGGACATGAAAAGGAAGATGCAAATCATACAGAAGGCCCATGTTTTCACAAGAGGCACACAATTTTCTCATTAGCTGGGAAGCAGCGGGACCAAGGATCATCTATGCCTCGTTCAAAACAAGTAAAGAAAACATCAAGCTCAACATTATTCAGTGCTGCGCACCCACAAACAACAAGGATGAAGAAACAAATGAGGACTTTTACAACAAACTGCAGACATTGTGTGACCAATTGAAGGAGAAGGACATGTCAATACTCACGGGAGACTTGACCGCCAAAATCGGATCAGACAACAGCGGGTACGAAGAAGTCATGGGCAGACAGGGACTTGGCAAAATGAATGACAATGGCGAGATGTTGGCCGAATTGCTTGCATTTAACAACATGATCATCGGATGCAGCATGTTCCCGCACCGCAGGATTCATAAGGCAACCTGTGTAGCACCGGACCACAGAACAGAAAATCAAATCGACCATACCTGCATAGAACGAAAGTTCAGAAGATCAATGCAGTATGTGAGAGTGCAGAGAGGGGCAGATGCAGCTTCAGACCACCATCTAGTGCTGGCCAGAATGAAGACGAAGCTAAAGAAGAGAGAAGTCAAGAGGAGCACCAGAACGCAGTACAACGTGGACTTCCTCAAGGAGAGGGTGATAACAGAGACCTTCCGACTTACAGTCAGAAACGAAGCCCTACACAATCTTCTAGAATAAGGAAACATGGACATAGACACACAATGGCAACAGATGGAGGAGATGTGGACCAGCATATGCAGCGAAAATCTGGGAAAGAAGAAATATCAACAAAAAGATTGGATTTCTGCAGACACAGTCAACAAAATGCAATTGAGGAAGGAAAAGATAGGTGCAATTAAAAACAGCCGAACGAGAGCAGCAAAAACAATAGCACAGAAAGAGTATACAAAGGCAAACAGAGCAGTCAAGATCAGCGTAAAAGCAGACAAGGAACATTTCATTGAAGACCTAGCCAAGGAAGCAGAGGATGCATCAGCCCAAGGAAACATGAAACAACTATATGATATAATAAGAAAATTAGAAGGAAAGTACAGGCACACAGACAGACCCATCAAAGATAAGAATGGCAATGTACTTACCAGCGATGAATACCAGATGGAGGGAACATTTTGACGAACTGCTGAACCGGCCAACAAACTCAGAACCCTCCAGACATCGCACCAACCGAAGAAGTACTCCAGATAAACTACGAATGACCAAGTAAGGCAGAGATTGAGAAAGCCATCCATCACATGAAGACAGGAAACTTTCGGCCCAAACAAAATTCCTGCCGAGGCAATCAAGGCTGATATAGAGACCTCCACAGAGATACTACATGATCTAATCGGGAAGATATGGGAGCAAGAAGAAATACCAACTGAATGGAAAGAAGGGTACACCATGAAACTCCCTTGGGAGTCATCTTGGACAGACTCGGAGGATCACCAGGCTGCCTTCCGTAAAGACAGGCCGACCAAATAGCAACACCGCGGATCATTGTTGGTGTTACTGGTACTAAGTTACACTAGCTTATTTCCACCCGTGTAACAACTAACAAAAGCGAATGCATCAGTTAATGTGGCGCCGTGTGAGGATTGTTTGCAGCATGACTCTTCTTTTGAATCGTTTGAACTAACTGCATTTTGCTGCCAATCTTCCACATTATATTGGCAGATGTCACCATAAATGATGTCATTCGTCGTTGGCATAGCTTTGATCCAGTTTTTCACCGACAAAATGTCCACTTTGTGCCAACATATATTTTCTTTGGGAAATACGAAACAAGGGATTTGAATTCTAGAGTGGTTTTGAGTCGCTTCGCGCACTGACGCCATTTCATTGTGAATGACTCCGCATCGCTCCGTTCATAATATACTGCGACTAATCTGACGTGATTGCGGGTGGGATTTTGTTCCACATTTCTTTACCTCTCAACTGTGCTCATTGCAAATTCGTAGTAACGACGAATCTGGGTGACCGGGTCACAAATCTGAACCATTCATGGAATGAGGTAGATGTAAGTGGGTGATTCTTATTGTGAACTCTGCAACATTTTGTTTCCGATTTCGATTAAATGTAATAGATTACTGTGAATGTTTTTTGTTTGTTAAAAAGGTATTTAATCATCCACATTTACACATATAGCTAATAACTAAACGTTACAAGCTACAATATACATACATTTGTCCTGTTATTATAATATCCAATCTTAATAAAATAATAAAATGTAAGTGTACAGTCAAATGGTGATGTTATGACAACAATTTCACGATAAGACGTTTTGAATGCAAACGAAACCGCATATTATGTACGTATAATATCGCGAAGGTGCATATAATTATATAATTGGTGCATATAACATATAATTGTGGCGAATTACAAGGGTCGACAGCGACATTTAATAGGCCGCGTTCAGCAATTTACAGTAACCAAACATTCCGGCACAGTTATTTTCCGTCTCACGTTGCATAACATTATTCGCAACTTCGAGCCGCCGTTCCATAAACAATGCGGACATGTTGATGAAATGTGGGGGAACATTAATTGCAGGCTGTCAGGTCTATATTACCGCGACAACAACAACATTCGTCGCGCAAACCACGTCAGAAAATCGCTGACCCTTGGACATGTGTGTGTGTGTGTGTGTGTGTGTGTGTGTGTGTGTGTGTGTGTGGTGTGTGTGCGTGTGCGTGTGCGTGTGCGTGTGCGTGTGGTGTGTTATGTATGTTGTAGTAGTTTGTGTGTGAGGGTTGTTGTGTGATGTGTGTGGTGTGTGTGTGTGTGGTGTGTGTGTGTGTGTGTGTGATTGGGTGTGTGTGTGTGTGTGTGTGTGTGTGTGTGTGTGTGTGTGTGTGTGTGTATGTATAAGTAAGTGTGTGTGAGTATGTTTGTGTGTGATTGGGTGTGTGTGTGTGTGTGATTGGGTGTGTGTGTGTGTGATTGGGTGTGTGTGTGTGTGTGTGTGTGTGTGTGTGAGTGGGTGTGCGTGCGTGCGTGCGTGTGTACGTGCATGCGTGCGTGCGTGTGAGCAATGAATATGCCCTTTGTATATTATAGGACCAGTTCGGTGTAGCAATGACGTGGACTGGTTTGGAATTCAAGAGCAAGATTGATCGCCTCATAACGGCGTGGTGGCCGGCCAGGGAGGTTGTTACATAACGGTGTGGTGGCCGGCCAGGGAGGTTGTTACATAACGGTGTGGTGGCCGGCCAGGGAGGTTGTTACATAACGGTGTGGTGGCCGGCCAGGGAGGTTGTTACATAACGGTGTGGTGGCCGGCCAGGGAGGTTGTTACATAACGGTGTGGTGGCCGGCCAGGGAGGTTGTTACATAACGGTGTGGTGGCCGGCCAGGGAGGTTGTTACATAACGGTATGGTGGCCGGCCAGGGAGGTTGTTACACGGGCATTCTCGAAACGCTTCGAGGTAACATAGTTCACACATTCTGATATTATATGATATGTCATAAATATAACCTGCAATTTTTATGATGAACATGTTAATGGGTAGTTACTGCAGTTAGATAAGTTAAAGAGTAGATATAACATGTGAATAAAAAATGAATGTTCAAGTAATCAAATGGCTAACTAGAAACAACAGTATAGTATAAGTTTAATAATATAAATAGGTACAAAATATGTTCTTAAATGTCGCAGTATCCAATCCTCAGGATTACTCAAAGCGCTTTACACCTTATTCATTGGCACACCTGTTTAGTCAAACACAATCTCGGCTTCTCCAACCATGCTGCAATGAATGCGCGACGACAATCGGTACTCAAATATCCACTACCGTCTATAGCCAGATAAGCCCTACTTATTCATAATGCTGAGTGAACTGGAGCATTGTAGAATAAAAATGACTGTTCAAGGTTTGACACGGCAGTATATGATTCGAACCCGGGCGAGGTGAAGCATAAATGAATTGTAATATGTATGTATATATATATATATATATATATATATATATATATATATATATATATATATATATATAAGTAAGGAGTTCTTATATAGCGCATATCAATCTCAGGATTGCTCAAAGCGCTTTACACATTACTTCCCTGGCAGACCTGTTCAATCAAACACCATCTCAACTTCTCTGAAGCATCCAGCCACATGCTCAATTAATGCGCGAAGGCTGCTCGTACACATATCCACCACTTGTCTATAGCCAGGTACCATTTATTCAGCTGAGTGGACTGGAGCAATGTAGAGTGAAAAAACTTGCCCAAGGATTTTAACACCGCAGCACAGGATTCGAACCCGGGTCTCGTTAGTGAGAGTCCGACGCCCTACCCTGAACATGCGCTTTCATATATATATATATAATATATATATATATATATATATATATATATATATATATATATATATATATATTATCATATATATTACCGGACTTTCCCCTACAACAAATTGGTGAATTTGAAGGAAGATATTTTATTACGATTTATTATATAGTATATCATCTATTATATAATATATATATAATATATACATACATATAATATATATATATATATATATATATATATATATGTATATATTATATATAATATATATATATATATAATATACATACATATATATATATATATATATATATATATATATATATATATATATATATATATATACACCCACGCACATACATACATATTCCATGGTAGACAAATATAAACATAAGGCAAGTATTGTGAATCACTTGGGCTTGTTAAACTCAAATATTGTGACTCTGAAATACTGAAACTAAACAGTGCTGATATTGCAATAATAACAAAGACATGGTGTAGGGACCATATACCAGACGAATCCATTTGTGTACCTGGGTACTTCCACATCAGAAAAGATCGTGCCGACAGACGTGGCGGAGGGGTCATATGCTTTGTAAAACATGGCATCCCTTTCAAGGAATGGACAGAACTACGTAATAACGACATGGAAATTCTGTGGATTTCGCTTCGCCCACACAAATTACCACGACAGTTTACCCACATAAACGTTGGAGTGATATATCATCCACCTAACGAGGATAACAACATTATGGTAAACCACATTTGCCATTGCCTGGATTATATATTACAACGCCACCTTCATACTGGCATCATCTTATCTGGTGATTTCAACCATCTACTCGAACGATACTTTAAAAAAAACCTACAGGCTGAAGCAGATTGTGACTGTTCGTACGCGAAGTGATGCCACTTTGGATAAGATCTATACCAATATGGACAAACTGTATGGACAACCACACACCAGTTGTCCTGTCGGAAATGCAGATCACAACGTCGTTATTTGTGAACCACTCGTTGATCTAAAATTCATCTCTGGACATCGACAAATAGTGACAACAAAGGTAATGGTGCAAAATGAGCGAGTCATGTTTGCATCAGACTTGAAGAAAATCAAATGGGAAGACCTCTACCATCTACCATCATGCGAAGAGCAACTGCAAATGTTTACGTCCAACATAAATGAACTGACGGATAAACATTTCTCAACAAAGACAGTGGTAAGACACACAAAAGACAAACCATGGGTGTCGGACAGATTCCGAGATCTAATTTGTCGTCGTCAACATGCATGGAAGGCAGGTGACCAAGCGTTGTACCGTCTTTACAGAAACAAGGTAAACCGTCTAGGAAAGTCATTGAAACAAAATACTATGATCAACATCAACGGATTAAAGACATCCAATCCACGCAATTGGTGGAAGGGCATGAAAGAACTGCTTGGATGTCAACAAACTAGCAGTGACCCCCCCCTTTGCTTCACCTCGCCAATCAAGTGTGTGACGGTAATCTTCTTGAAGTCAGCTAACGAATAAACAATTTCTTTAAATCAGTGAGTGATCATCTACCTGCCCTGAGTGCTAATAATGACTACTTACAGCTCGAAATACCATGTGTGCCATCTAAATATGTTATCCCAGTTCAGAAGGTGGAAAAGCAGTTACGCAATCTAGACACGAGTAAAGCACCGGGCCCGGACTCTGTACCAAGCTGGGTCCTTAAAGAGTTCTCTCAATTGCTTGCCGGCCCAGTCGCCGCAATCTACAACAGCTCACTTCGAGAGGGGCATGTTCCCCGTATCTGGCGTGCTGCATACGTCAGCCCCCTTCCGAAAAAGAAACCGCCAGAACATATCGAAACAGACCTTAGACCAATCTCCTTAACTGCTGTGCTGTGTAAACAAATGGAAGAGTTTGTTGTTAAATGGGTCTGGGACATCATTCAAGACAGAGTTGACCAAACCAATACGGCTCCATTAAGAAGTCATCCACTACACATGCCCTCGTTGACCTGTTACACCAGTGTTATACAAGCACAGATGCATCGAAACAGTATGCCAGGATACTATTGCTTGACTTCTCTAAGGCATTTGACCTAATCGGTCATAACATTCTTCTTCAAAAACTTGCAAGTTTTGGTCTCCCGAATATTTTAATGAAGTGGATCGCCAGTTTCCTTACCGAAAGAATCCAACAAGTTTAGCTGTGCAACACACAATCCGACTGGTATTACATCCATGGAGGAGTGCCACAAGGCACAAAGCTAGGCCCCGTACTTTTCGTCCTCTTGATAAATGATCTACAAACAAAGTGCGACTCCTACAAATATGTTGATGACACGTGCATCTTTTATACTGGATCAGACTCGAAGCGCCAAATCTCCAGGAAGCAGCCGATGCAGCGTATCTGTGGACAATCCAAAATGACATGAAAATCAACAAATGTAAGACAAAAGAGCTTGTTACTGATTTCTCTAAAACAAGGACAAACTTCCCAACTATACGCATCGACGGAACAGACACTCAGCGAGTAACCGAGGCGAAGATACTTGGCATTACCCATCGCATTCAACATAGTACTGCTCTACACAGCTGCGATCTTGACTTTGTAATGGCCGCCACAGCAATCCATGACCTACATGTGCCAGCTTCTAAATAACTTAGACACAATGATCTTGATGTCTAAAAGCAATATTTTTTAGCCTAGGAATCCAGCAATTGTTTATTGCAAAATGGCTGTCCAAATGTGTCAGCTTCTACACATTGAATATGATATCGATGTCTACGTCGTTGACGTTGCTTGCAATTGGCTTTCTATTATGTTTGCAGGCCTACCAAAGCGGGGAGGTGATACACCTGGAACCAGGCTGTTCGTGGAAAGACCATCTCGTTGACTTGGAGACGGAGCAGCACATTGAGAACGCAATCAAATTTGTCACATGCCATGATAGACTTACCAATCAGTACGTCGTCCAGGGTGTACCTGAAAGTCTTGGTACACGAACTACAAGCTATATACCATATTATATTGTCGGTTTCGTTTAATAAGTCGAATGCGCGACCGGCCGGTGTAGTGTAGTGCGGTTCGGTTCGGTTCGGTTCGGTGCGGTGCGGTGCAGTGCAGTGCAGTGTAATAAAGTTAGCTCATAACAAACTGGCGGTCCCCCGTTCAATTAAGTATGCAACATTCTGACAAGTGGGGTGTTGAACTATTATTATACTAATACGACATTCCCATTTTCTTCTTACCCTCTCTTGTGTTTACAGTACTGTGTCATATAATATTATTAAAATAAATATTAGGCGGGAGATACATTCACCGTTGTGAATTTGATCGGTGATGCCCAACGAAAAGATCTGCGTGGAGGATATCCAGACGAACATGGCGGTATTCCCGCGGCACGACAACTGTTGGTTGGAATGTGCGTGTCCTTCAATAAGACAAGTCATTGTAAGGTGGTCCGAACGCATGTTTGTTAGGAACGCCCCGGGAGTTGGTAGGGTGATGCCTTCTTTTTCGAGATATGACGATACCCAACGGCCTGCACTGCCCATTTGACCAGTCACATGTTGCATAAGTAATATCGATGTAAGAATGTTCCTTGTTCGCGTTATAACCTGTGGCAACGTATCGTCGAGACGAAGACCAAAATTGGCCAAGACGAACAGTCGTCATGTAATGATAAACAATCAATTTCACGAGATCCTCGGTGAATTCACAACCAGTTTCAAGGAGATTATGTGCGAGACGCCAAGACCAACTGTTGATTTTACGTGAATTAATATGAAGGCTTGTTCCATTCTCTGACTGTACCTGATCACACAGAACATCCGTCATCCAACAACAACAACATAACTATAATTCATGACGTTGGCACACCGGTACAACTGGTGCAACAACATAACTATAATTCATGACGTTGGCATACCGGTACAACTGGTGCAACAACATAACTATAATTCATGACGTTGGCATACCGGTACAACTGGTGCAACAACATAACTATAATTCATGACGTTGGCATACCGGTACAACTGGTGCAACAACATAACTATAATTCATGACGTTGGCATACCGGTACAACTGGTGCAACAACATAACTATAATTCATGACGTTGGCATACCGGTACAACTGGTGCAACAACATAACTATAATTCATGACGTTGGCATACCGGTACAACCGGTGCAGTCCATGACATACTACAGACATGCATTCAAAAACCTTTACCTAATAAACTCTGACTTGATAGTGGTGACTGTTTCCGGGAATGGTTAGTGTGTGATCACTATCATATTAAAATAATTTTAGAACACGTCTTACTCTTCCGTTTAGACGGTGCTGTTTAAGTTACATACCCCGCTATAACCGCCCTGGTGTGTTCTGGCTGTGTAGCAGATTGCTGCTGCCGAGTAGATGGCGTGGCCAGGAGGGACGCGCCCTGCAACGAACAAGTGGTGTTCCCAACAGTTCGTTCGTGCATCACGCTGGCTACATCGGCAAAGGGCGAACGTTCGACAGCGTGCTTGAGATGGCGCACAAGACGCTTGCGGTGTCACCTGGGTCTGAGTAGCGACGTTACGATCATCCGTGGTAGAGCGGCCTAGTCTCGGTTAACCGACTGTTGGTCGCCGAGAAGACAGTATGGTTTCTTTGCCGGCTCTTGAATATTATCCATGTGGGGCTAAACAATGCTGCCACCTCACGGATAATCCTGCCGTAATTCATATTTTATAAACAACTGCAAATTGTTAGTTTAGTTTAGTTTTGTGCTAATAAAATTTCAATGTTAAATACTTTTAATAGGATATCATTATCTTGTAAAAGTATATCGTTATTTTATTTGTATTTCATAGTTGGCCTGCGAGCCAATCAGCGTCTCGACCCTAATCTGGGGTAAGGCCGCTCTGGCTTTGCATAAAGATTAAGTATGTATATAACATTTGACACAACACTAAAAATACCTTTGTAGTAAAAATGCGTTTTTAAACCCGCCAGCATAGTGATTCCCGCGGAAAGCTGAAAGTTAATTATCAAAGCGATCACGTGGTAGCATGGCGTCACAGATGACAGGCGGACCCTTTCTACGTATTTCTACGTAGAGCATGTATACAAGGATAGTTTTTAGGTCGAAACGAGTATCATAATAAATTATTGTGCGATATTCCGATGTAATGCAAACACTACTCTTCACAGGGAACAAGTATTAATTATCTTACGGTTCCACACGAATGAACCTTTGTTAGAAAATTGACGCCAGAGGTTTCGTGAAGGCCTTGGATTTGCCACCGTCTTTGGCTCGTTGTATAAGTAATTGTATCGATCTTACTTTTACGTATTTGTAATGTACTGCTTTATCTATGAATGTTTTATTTGATATGGACGCATTGATTGATAACAAATAGTATTATTACTGTTATTATTGTTACTACTACTAATATTATTATTATGTGATGTGGTGTGATATTATATTATATTATATTAACCAAAACACACTGACAAGTGATGTCGTAGTAATGTAGTGCTGTCAAGAAACATGTCACATAAACCCAACTCAATCGGTAACACACAATGTTATCCACACACATTGAACCAAGGCAGGTTGACATAAAGATGAAACACACGGTACAGAAAGGGTATCATATGAAGAACCCATAATATAAACAAGTTCTGGTACCTCGACAACTGGAGGCTGGCAATCGACAATTATATTCGAACCAGAACCTGTTTAAATAGCAACACAAATTCTGGTACCCCTCAATCACAGGGTTGTAACTCGAAAATATATATCGAACCAGAACTTGGTGTACACAGATGGAGGAATATCAGGGAACAGGCAACAAGCGGTCCTGAAAAAAGGGAATCATAGAATGATCCCAGTAGATATAAACAAGCTCTGGTACCTCGACAACTGGAGGCTGACAATCGACAATTGAAAAATCGAACCAGAACCTGTTTAAAAACGGTCAGTCAAACTCCGGTACCCCGCAATCATGGGGTTATAACTCGATTATGTAGGATCGAACCAGAGTTTGAGTGACATTAAGCCAGATCCAGTACCTCGCAAGCATGAGGTTATAACTCGGAAACGTAACTCCGACCCGGAAGTGGCTTATAAAGGAAGCGTAATATCATAAAATGGAGGTGGAAATGTAGTAAATAACGTACAGGTCACATGACAGTAGTAGGAAAAACAGAGATGGTGTATGTGTTTTTATTTTGTTTTTTCGGTTTATGTTTTGAAATTTTTAATTTTAATTTTAATTTTAATGTTAATTTATATGTTGTGAAACACAAGAACCGTGAAAAAACAGCATCCATGCAAAAGACTTAGTTAGTATATAGAACAAGCATGAATTATCGTTGGTTGGAACACAGAACATTTTGTCACGCCTAACTGAGGAACAGCGCCGCCCCACGGATAGACCTGAAGTACA
>JAODUO010002392.1:0-30107 GCA_025642075.2 Ridgeia piscesae
CGCAGTTGTATTTGCTCAACTATGATACACAACAAGTGTTCTTGGCAACGTGATGATGGCAATAGCGAATACATATTCTACCTACCATTATTTAAAACAGTTTTTTTATATATGCCAATCTCATTTCTACGAACAAACATTATTTTTAATATACGTAAATGTTATTAAATTGAACACGTGACCTAGGCAAGTTATTGAAAAAAATACAGAAGGACATATACACTGCAGTATTTGTTACATGTATTTTATTCCTGCAGTCCACTGCAGAAACAATTCTTGTGAAAATGGCGGAACATGCCTAGATGCATACAGTACCTATTGCTATTGTGCAGCAGGGTTTACGGGATACAGCTGTGAAACAAGTAAGTGAATTATGTGTTTGGTCGACATTGTTACACAGGTTTGTTTATAAGTGATTCAGTTTTACAACAGGTAAAAGGGATTTTTTTCATCGAATATTTCAATTTAGATGCAGTAGCAACATGTATATCTTAAAAAAAACATGACAGAAACTACCCGGGGTTTTTTGAAATCGTCCGTTATTTTAAAAATTTTTCCAAAATTTTATTGGCCCCAATTTCAAAGTTTTTTTTTGGTTTTTCCCAGTGATGTTATGTTTCGTCATTTTTTTTTAAAGGGGCCGACTCCCCCGGAGGCTTACATCCGAGTGAGGTACTTTAAAAATAAATTCGTTTTTGCACTAAACGACGAGATATCCGATTTTGGCGAGACGCGGCTTTTCCCATCTAGTGCCGATAAATTATATCAAATAGTCGGGCCAAAACAAATGCTTTCCAATTTTGAGACTTTTTAAAGCGAGCCCAGGGGGAAAAAAAAATCATTGTGTTTTATCTTTTGGTAGTGCGCTGTTAAAGGGGGAGGACGAATGGAATTACGCGTTGAAAAAAGCAGCGATGACCATTTCAGTTAAACGACAGCGCTTTTTTGGGAACCCTTTTTGTTTCAGACGGGACGAACGGGGGGGCAAAAATTTTTGAGGGAACCGAGCAGCGCCGCTGGGGCGGGGGGAACGAAACAGGTTTATATTCGTTTTATTTACATCAAATTAATATTTTTTTGTCGTTTGTTTTACTTTTTTACAGAGTATTCAAATTTATGGTTTTTTTAAATTATATATATATATATATATATATATATATATATATAATATATATATATTATATATAATATATAACGTAAATTTAAAAATATATGTATGGAATTTGGCATTTTTGTATGTATGTATGTATTTTTTATTTTGTATGATGTATTTTTAAATTTTTGTTTTTTGAAAAAAAATCCAAATTCAACTTTTTTGGCAAGAATATTTAGGCCTTCCAATATTCTTTTTTGTCAACGCCAACGGGAAAGAAACAGATTTTCTTTTTATATTAAAAATGGTGAAATTTTTTGACTATAAAAAAATAATATATATATATATATATATATATATATATATATATATATAAAAAAATTATAAAAATTTTTTTTATTTTTAACACCCCTTTTTATCTAATTCACACATAACTTTATGTATGGCATATTTGATTTTTTTTTAAATGTATGTGTGTGTGTGTGTGTGTGTGTGTGTTGTGTGTGTTTTTGTTTTTGTGTGTGTTTTTGTAAATTTTGTGTGGTGTGTTTTTGTGGTGTTTTTTTGTTTGGTTTTGTTGTTGTGGTTTTTAAACGGATCCCCATTTAAATGTTACCAGGAAAGGGGGTAAAAAATTATCCTAAGGGGTTGCCCCCCCGAATTTTTCGCCCGTCTGTGAATCTGTTCGACGTCGTAACAGACAGACTCGTGGTAAGGACACACAGCAATATTTTATTTCTTGATGACATAGAAACGTGATGTTAAAGGGTTTTTTTTGGGACCTTTTTTTCAGACAAAGAAAGTAAGCAATGCTATATTATACAGGCATACATTGTATAGTTTACTGCTCACTTTCCTTGTTCAGACATACTTGTTTTGGTGAATACAATGCTTACTTTCTTGATCAGATAAGTTGAAGACGAGGGTGCTAACTTTCATTTTCAGACATACTCGATGGCGCACTCCTATGCTAATCAGACAGGGACACCCTTTTTTCTCAAAAAGGGCCCCAAAGGTTCAAAATATGTTGATACAAACATATATACAACGTTTCTGTTTGTGTGGAGGAATATTCGTACTATTGTGGTTTCACCTCGATGGCGATGCTATACACTACTTAAAAAGACATTTCACAAGCACATGTTTTTGAGCAGCGGAAACAACTTGTCTAATTCAACAATGAATAAATAATTGAATTTCGAACTCGGATAATTACGACAAAGATGAGGATCTAAAGATACTAAAATTCCTACGTCATCGTATGGTTAAAAATAGTATCCTCCCGAAACACTAACGCTACATCAGCAGCAGGAACAACACCTATAAATGCTTCATTAAAACATGTTGAACTGTGTGTATGTCATAGTAGATATCTGCTGAGTTATTCGAATTTACATGCAGGAAGAAACAAAGCATTTCCAGATAAAACAGTGTTTGCATTTTCAAGTATTTCCCTTTATATAACTCTACTGAAATATCAACGCTTAAACTTGTCCATTATCGCAATGCTGTGTATGTAAAACTATAATTATTAAAGAACCCTTTCAACCATCCAGCCCACCGCTCTGTTAATTTACGATAACTCGCGCGCCTTTATTTAATACAATAATGGTCTTGGGTTATATCATGAAAGTGATACAATTAACATTACTGTTATATTCGTGACTATACTTGCATGCAAGTAAAAAAAAACCATAAGCTGAATATCAGTCAACGCTTCAAATTAGGCAAAGATATATGTGCAGCTAGCGTCATTATAATTTAAGTATACATTGAATACATATAATTTTGGGTTTGGGCCCCCAAAATTGTCTTGTTTATTCCGTTACAGGTGTACACAAACGGCTACGTGTCGTTGTCCCATCGATTTCTTCGCAGGCATCCCCCTTGCAAATAAACAAAGCAATGGGGGGCCCGGTAATTTTTTTTCGGGGGATAATTTAAAAAAAGAACTTATTGGCCCCTTTTAACCCCGCTGGGAAAAAGAAAGGGCGCCTTGAATTGCTAAAAAATCAAGTCCCGGGGCGGAATTAAAATTTTGGGAAAATGGGGAAAAATTTTTTTGGCCCACTTTAGGGAACAAAAGGGATTTATTTTTTATTGTTTAGTTTGTTTTAAAACCCCTGCCCAACCCCACACTTGCCCCTTTCCCCCTAAAAAAAAAAAAAAAACAACACAAACACACACACACATATATATATATATATATATATATAAAAAAAAAAATTAAAAAAAAAAAAAAAAAAAAAAGTAGTAGTTTCAAATGGACCCCATTTAAATATAAAAAAGGGTTGGGGTCTTCGGGGGAAACACAATACAACCGTTCCTACAATTAATGTTCACTTCCATAATTGCCCAACTTTGGATGTAGCTACAGACGTACTTCATTCAAAATAACTATTCAACCAATTTGCTTGCATAAATTATATATCCCATTGAAAGAATTTTTCAGAGTCTTGTTAAACCGATGTTTCCTAATGCTTATGGTGAAATGTGAAATACCAGTAAAATAGGTAGTAAATCGAATATGACCTTTTCACAAATATTATAAAGAAACATTTTTGGGGGATGAATACATCATACCAGAATCAGTTATTTAATACAATTCTGTCCATACAAGTTGTTAGGAAATTTAGTTATCAAATTTGTTTTTCAGTTAAATTGTTTTCGAATGTTGAGACGGGAATAACGTGGAGTCAATTTTTGTCATATATGTGACCAATGACATATAATGTGAATGCCAGTAAATATCAACAGCAACAGATAATGTGTGTGTATTTTATGACGTAATGACGTAAATTGGTTTGCCTTCTTTGTCCTTTGTCATTCTCCTCCCTCCTCCTTCCCCGTCCTCCCCTTCTTTTCGACTTCCTATTGGACTATCTTCCATGCCTGCGCTAATTAGCAAGGTGAGTACTCGGGATGGAGTCACTGTCTTTTCAGCTTCTAGCGGTACCGAAAGCTCTGATCTGCTGGGACAAATCTGACTTCAGGTTTGGAACCAGCATAATGGATATTAGCAAAAATTGGAGTATTGCGAAATAGACGAAATATACAAAATGCACTGTGCATGAAACATGATATCCACGAAAACGAAAATGAAATATGTACGTTGTTACATTATCAGGTGAAAGTTATTACATTATCAAGCAAGAGCTGTTTATTACATTATCAGCTGAAAGTTATTGCATTATCAGACAAGAACAGTTTATTACCATATCAGGTGAAAAAATATTACATTACCAGTCAAGGGCAGTTTATTACATTATCACGCAAAATTGTTACATTATCAGGAAGCAAGTTTATGACATTATCATGTGAATGTATTACATTATCAAACAGTTATTACATTACCATGCGTTTTTATTATATTATTTGTTACATTAACAGGCGATTTTTACATAACCAATTGTAACACCCATTGCCAACAATTCGTCGGCGAAGATACAAAGGCGATAACTAATCTATAAGACTGCGGGGCAGGAGAAAACTAGGTCACTACCAAAACAACGTAATCTGATCCATATCGCTTACTGTTGACAGCCAAACACCTTTCAATTGGTGTTAATGAGTGACAGGAACAAGAAGAAAACGTACGTGGTCTACCTTTACGACCCAACCGGCTCGGACAATCCTGTAGGTTCGGCCTAGTTTCCTTGGGTATTACATGACAAAGAACGGCAAGATGCATTCGAAAACCATCGAGGTTTCAAATACCTCGAACCCCTTTCGCGTCGCAGACCTAGACGGAAACACCGGTAAATGTGTTTGACTTAAAGAAAACATGATTACAGTATTAACTAGTTGCTGCCAGTAATAACCAGCTCTAAGGAATGGTCAAACGTTGGGTTGTATATTCATTACTGTTGGTTGTAGTTATTTTGTTTATAACTTCTCAAGCTTCCATCTGTCCGTGAGTCCGTCCGTATGTATATGTATCTGTGTTGTGTTACAGTGTACGACAGAGTGTCATCTGGCTGTTTATTTATTGTCAAGATGTGAAATTAGTTCATCGTACATATTTGTATTAAGGAGTGTGTATGTATAATATACAATAGCAAATTAGAAGGATTAATTGGTCAACGTTGCGGGGTTGCCAGTTTATCGTATGATTATAAAACCTATTGTAAAACCCTATTATCACTGATAATCTACGAAATGAATGTGTACCTATTAGTTGATATGTGTATCTATTAAACAACTACTACTATTATTTAATTCGCAATGTATGTGTTACAAACATGCATTATAATTAACACTGTGAAAACAAGAATGTGTTTTGTATTGCCACAGCAAAAGAAACAACAGCTTAAGAAGCTGCTCCTGTGAATATGTTCACATGACTTAAACTTCAATGAATAATCAAATGCTGTTGTGGAATTGACATCTACTAACAGGTGTCATCGCCAGCGACATATTACTTCCATTATTGATATATTTACATTTGTGACATAAATTGTCGTAAAATCAAGAAACAATATAAATATAATGAGTTATGGTAATTCTGCGACAGGCGAATATTGTGTGGGAAAAGAAAAACTACAATCATGTGTGACGACTTAATTTATCATCTATTTTAAGTATTTTAAACAGTAAATTATAGCAAATATTTTTTACGATACAAGTATATTACATTTCGCAATATGTTTCGCAAATGTTTGTTTTAAACGTTTGCGTGTCACCGAGAGCTGTGACAACTGTTGAGACATCGAACGTGTATCAAACTGTGTTAATGCTAATACTGATGATGCACGCTTGTGTTGTATGCGTGTTTGCGTATGCGTGTTTGCATGCGCGCATGTGTTGTGTAAACCTGTGCGCGCATATGTTTGTGAACGTGAATTCACTTTTCTTTTCAATGAATACTTTTTTATTTGAATGCGCTTTTATGTCAGTAAGCTTTTTGTTTCTTCATACTATACCAAGTGAATCATTAGGTCTACATAATTTTTAATTACTGTTATCGTTAAGTTTATTACATGATGTTCTGTTTCAGGCGAGAAAGGCATATTCTTCTTTCCACTCACGATTTCGACTACGTCATCCGGTCACGTGAGTTGCTTGAACTGGTACGAAGCGGAAATAACAAATCTGGCCAACATCACAACACTGATGGAATCTACTAATACTTGTCCGTGCGGCCTACCAATGCTCTCGAAGGAAAGCCGCTGGATGTTCGACTGGAGTAGATAAAAGCGCATTCAAATAAACAAAGTATTCATTGAAAAAAAAAAATTTTTAAAAAAAAAATTTCACGTTCACAAACATATGCGCGCACAGGTTTACACAACACATGCGCGCATGCAAACACGCATACGCAAACACGCATACAACACAAGCGTGCATCATCAGTATTAGCATTAACACAGTTTGATACACGTTCGATGTCTCAACAGTTGTCACAGCTCTCGGTGACACGCAAACGTTTAAAACAAACATTTGCGAAACATATTGCGAAATGTAATATACTTATACTTTAAAATACTTAAAATAGATGATAAATTAATTTGTCAAAATGATTGTAGTTTTTCTTTTCCACACAATATTCGCCTGTCGCAGAATTACCATAACTCATTATATTTATATTGTTTCTTGATTTTACGACAATTTATGTCACAAATGTAAATATATCAATAATGGAAGTAATATGTCGCTGGCGATGACACCTGTTAGTAGATGTCAATTCCACAACAGCATTTGATTATTCATTGAAGTTTAAGTCATGTGAACATATTCACAGGAGCAGCTTCTTAAGCTGTTGTTTCTTTTGCTGTGGCAATACAAAACACATTCTTGTTTTCACAGTGTTAATTATAATGCATGTTTGTAACACATACATTGCGAATTAAATAATAGTAGTAGTTGTTTAATAGATACACATATCAACTAATAGGTACACATTCATTTCGTAGATTATCAGTGATAATAGGGTTTTACAATAGGTTTTATAATCATACGATAAACTGGCAACCCCGCAACGTTGACCAATTAATCCTTCTAATTTGCTATTGTATATTATACATACACACTCCTTAATACAAATATGTACGATGAACTAATTTCACATCTTGACAATAAATAAACAGCCAGATGACACTCTGTCGTACACTGTAACACAACACAGATACATATACATACGGACGGACTCACGGACAGATGGAAGCTTGAGAAGTTATAAACAAAATAACTACAACCAACAGTAATGAATATACAACCCAACGTTTGACCATTCCTTAGAGCTGGTTATTACTGGCAGCAACTAGTTAATACTGTAATCATGTTTTCTTTAAGTCAAACACATTTACCGGTGTTTCCGTCTAGGTCTGCGACGCGAAAGGGGTTCGAGGTATTTGAAACCTCGATGGTTTTCGAATGCATCTTGCCGTTCTTTGTCATGTAATACCCAAGGAAACTAGGCCGAACGCTCACAGGATTGTCCGAGCCGGTTGGGTCGTAAAGGTAGACCACGTACGTTTTCTTCTTGTTCCTGTCACTCATTAACACCAATTGAAAGGTGTTTGGCTGTCAACAGTAAGCGATATGGATCAGATTACGTTGTTTTGGTAGTGACCTAGTTTTCTCCTGCCCCGCAGTCTTATAGATTAGTTATCGCCTTTGTATCTTCGCCGACGAATTGTTGGCAATGGGTGTTACAATTGGTTATGTAAAAATCGCCTGTTAATGTAACAAATAATATAATAAAAACGCATGGTAATGTAATAACTGTTTGATAATGTAATACATTCACATGATAATGTCATAAACTTGCTTCCTGATAATGTAACAATTTTGCGTGATAATGTAATAAACTGCCCTTGACTGGTAATGTAATATTTTTTCACCTGATATGGTAATAAACTGTTCTTGTCTGATAATGCAATAACTTTCAGCTGATAATGTAATAAACAGCTCTTGCTTGATAATGTAATAACTTTCACCTGATAATGTAACAACGTACATATTTCATTTTCGTTTTCGTGGATATCATGTTTCATGTACAGTGCATTTTGTATATTTCGTCTATTTCGCAATACTCCAATTTTTGCTAATATCCATTATGCTGGTTCCAAACCTGAAGTCAGATTTGTCCCAGCAGATCAGAGCTTTCGGTACCGCTAGAAGCTGAAAAGACAGTGACTACATCCCGAGTACTCACCTTGCTAGTATTATTTTGACGCAGAAGTCATGGAAGTTAGATTATCAGTCCATAAGTTAGGAGGGAGGGAGGGATGCAGAAAAGAAGGGGGACGGGGACGGAGGGAGGGAGAGAAGGAGGGAGGGAGAATGACAAAGGACAAAGAAGGCAAACCAATTTACGTCATTACGTCATAAAATACACACACATTATCTGTTGCTGTTGATATTTACTGGCATTCACATTATATGTCATTGGTCACATATATGACAAAAATTGACTCCACGTTATTCCCGTCTCAACATTCGAAAACAATTTAACTGAAAAACAAATTTGATAACTAAATTTCCTAACAACTTGTATGGACAGAATTGTATTAAATAACTGATTCTGGTATGATGTATTCATTCCAAAAAAAGTTTCTTTATAATATTTGTGAAAAGGTCATATTCGATTTACTACCGATTTTACTGGTATTTCACATTTCACCATAAGCATTAGGAAACATCGGTTTAACAAGACTCTGAAAAATTCTTTCAATGGGATATATAATTGATGCAAGCAGATTGGTTGAATAGTTATTTTGAATGAAGTACGTCTGTAGCTACATCCAAAGTTGGGCAATTATGGAAGTGAACATTAATTGTAGGAACGGTTGTATTGTGATTCCACATCTAACCAGAAGACTTCCGTAGTTACGTTCCTTGTATTATACTGGTTACATTTGCATCGGTCCACTAATGAAACTACTACGTGTGTGTGTGTGTGTGTGTGTGTGTGTGTGTGTGTGTGTGTGTGTGTGTGTATATATATATATATATATATATATATATATATATATATCCCTTTCTTTTATACAGCTATGGGAGGGTTGGCAGCGACCAGTTAATTTATGAGAAATGGTTTCATAATAATAATTATTATCTATACAAACTGGTAACAGCCTTAATTGGCTCCGCTGTCTGCCCGGAATCGTACATTATATAATTGATTGTTACAGTTTTAGTTTAAACATACTGTTGGCATATGTGCTTTGTAACGATTCCAAAAATAAATATTCATTCATAAATATTCATTCATTCATTCCACTAGGGTGTAGTGTTCACAAATAGGTACATTTTATCATCAAAGTAAAAGCAGAACGGTATCAAAAATACAAGACAGGAACTACTTCCATGAAGGAAAATATAAAGACATGAGGAAATATTTAGCAAGGGTCGGTGTTTTCTATGGAAATATTAGTTCGTGACCAGTACGGGAGGCTAAGTTCGGGGGGAGAGAGAGATAAATAACAGTAATTTAATGGAACATATTACCTGCTGATTGTGTGGGTGCTAGTAGTGTTAATATGTATAAAACAATAACGACATATACCTCAGAAGGGCGTTTTAAAATTTTTTTAAATTTATTTGGGAACTCTTTTTAAGTTAAATCATTTCCTTGTTTTGGTAAATCAGATTTAAAATTATTTGGGGGCCCAATCTTTTAAATCCCAATTCTGGAATTTTAAGCTGTTTCCAAAAGTTAATCACTTTCTGTTCATGTTGCAGTACTGTTGCTACAACCAAATGGGGACTCTCATCCAGGGCAACCACACTAGTGCCAGTCGGCTGTTCCTGTACCACCCAGCATTAGCAGAACAACACCGACTGAACGACGTGGTGCCCAAGAAATGGTGCTGCGACCAATCGAACAACTGCGACAAGTTCCACGAGATTCGCCCGTTGCGCTCCTGTAGGGAACCGTGAATTAGACCATCGGTACGTTTGCGCAATGATCGAGTAAAACACGCAACAGTTTGTTCAGAAAAGAATGTTAAAGAGGTCCTACACTAACGGTAAATTCGTGGATCAGGTGATGTTCAACCGGGGACTGTTCAAGGTGCTCCACACTTATTCCTTGGTAGATTTGTTCACTTGAACCCCTACCTCCAATTCAGCCCGACCCAATACTGCCCCGCAAATATTGTCTCATCCAACAGTGGTTTAACCCAAAAAAGTTTCCAAAAAAGTTTTTTTTGTACACAAACTTTGATGGTGTTACCAATTTCAAATCCCCTTAAATTAAAATAATTTTTTAAAAAAATTAAAATAAAAAATTTTTAAAATTAATATTAATTTTTAATAATATATAAAAATATATAAAAAACAAATTATAAAGGGGAATTAATTCTTTTTGAATTTTACTAATAACCAAAAATTTATAACAAAACATTTGGTTTAAACCCAATTTAATTTTTAAACCTTTTTAACCCTTTTTCCTTTTTTTCCAAATTCTTCCCTTTCCGGTTTAAAATGGAAAAATTGTAAAAACCTTTAAAAAATTTTTCTTTAAAAAATTTTTTGGAAAAAATTTTTTTGGGGAATATTAGGTCTGGAATCATTAATCGTTTGCCCCCGGGTATTTGTTAATTGTTCTAGAACTATATTTTTTCATGTCAAAGCGCGCATTGGGAAGTTTTCTAAACGAGGCCTTACTATTGTCTAAACTACATCTGTGCACTTTTGTATAATGTTATACCAACACGTGACACACTACGGGAACACCAAAATGTAACCCTGCTCAAAGATGTCAACATGGCTCCTGATAAATACGATGACTTTGTTCTTGCAGGGCAGGATGGACAGTCTTCGGAAACCGACCAACTGACAAGACTAAAGGAGATGGCAAACAACGAGTATATTATACGCTTGTAGGGCCTACTGTTATTGTATGGATTATATTAATAACATTTATATTACGCTTGAAACATTACCAAATGTAATAACACTCATAGTATGTAGTAGCTGAAATGTTACGATTTTCGCTACAAGTGTGAGACGTCGACGCTAATGTCAACTTTTTTGTATTTCAATAAAACTATTTCTTTTAAAATTTTTAACAAAATTTTTTTTTAAAAAAAAAAAAAAAACAAAAAAAACTATATAAAATAAAATAAAATAAAATAAAATAAAATAAAATATAAAAAAAAAAAAAAAAACCCTTATATATGAAGTGTGAGTCATGTGGCTAATAAGGTCAGCGATGCTGTGTTTAATGGGGATATTATTGTTGCGATCAACAATGGACGCTTATTGTGTGCTACTTGTTGATTTGACTTTAAAAACACCTTTCTTTCTCTTTTCCTAATGGGGCTCTCTTTATCCCAAAGGAAGGTTTTTTAAAAAAAAACAAAAAATTTAAAAACCCGCAATCTCTTATGTGTTAGTGATTTGCACTGTATGTGCAGGAAATATAATCCGATGCAGTACCAAACCGTACGATATTGGAGTGTCGTATTACAATACCATTCATTTAGTTTGTATTTGACCAGAAGTTGCTTATGATCGTGGGTCTGTAGTCGCAGTGGTAGTAGGGAATATATGACATGTTTAGAGAACACCGGTGTTATCTTCTTTCGCCACATGTGGTATTTTCGGAGGTATTTCATAATAATACTAAAAATAGGGTAACTTCTATTGCCCCAAAATCCTTACCATCCAGGCTCAGGCGAGGTTTAAAAAAAAGGGTTTGGGCGTTTTTGGATCCCAATAAAAAATGGGTTTTTCCTAAAATTTAAATTTGGGAATAAAAAAAATTTTTTATTTGTGATTTTACGGGGGAATTAAACCATACTTTTTAAAAACTAACCCCTTAAACTTTCTTTGGGAATTAATTTCCCCTGGACTTCAGCTAACCTAATACTACCTATCACATTCTCACCCATCTGTGTAATAATAAATATTAATGTT
Organism: Ridgeia piscesae; assembly: GCA_025642075.2. Taxonomy (NCBI): domain Eukaryota; kingdom Metazoa; phylum Annelida; class Polychaeta; order Sabellida; family Siboglinidae; genus Ridgeia; species Ridgeia piscesae. The sequence continues at coordinate 11,960 of JAODUO010002392.1, forward strand.
CATTGATTTTGGCTTAATCAAACACAAAAAAAGGACAGACATGATCTCAGTGAGACCATTGGCATTAATTACCCATAATGTAATGATTAAAGCAAATTATGTTATTAAAAAGTATGGTTATTCCACCGTAACATATCACATTTAATATAAATATATTTATTTTATTCAAATTTAAATTTTATGACAAATCGATTTGTTTATTGATCCTGAAAACGACCAACTCTTTTGTTTTAATGCTCGCCTGAGCCTGGATGGTAAGGATTTTGGCGCAATAGAAGTTACCCTATTTTTAGTATTATTATGAAATACCTCCGAAAATACCACATGTGGCGAAAGAAGATAACACCGGTGTTCTCTAAACATGTCATATATTCCCTACTACCACTGCGACTACAGACCCACGATCATAAGCAACTTCTGGTCAAATACAAACTAAATGAATGGTATTGTAATACGACACTCCAATATCGTACGGTTTGGTACTGCATCGGATTATATTTCCTGCACATAAGGGGCAAATCACTAACACATAAGAGATTGCGGGTAAATATGTTATTACCTCTTTTACATGCTTCAATTAGTTCCCTTTAAAACACATCTATCAAGGACAAATAAAACAGTAGTAGGTATAAAGAGAGCCCCATTAGGAAAAGAGAAAGAAAGGTGTTTTTAAAGTCAAATCAACAAGTAGCACACAATAAGCGTCCATTGTTGATCGCAACAATAATATCCCCATTAAACACAGCATCGCTGACCTTATTAGCCACATGACTCACACTTCATATATACGTATACGTGTGAGTTTTTTTTTTTTTTTTATATATATTTTATTTTATTTTATTTTATTTTATTTTATATATATATTTTATTTTAGTTTTTTTTTTTTTTTTTTTTTCGTCTAAGCAAAATCGTAACAGAAATAGTTTTATTGAAATACAAAAAAGTTGACATTAGCGTCGACGTCTCACACTTGTAGCGAAAATCGTAACATTTCAGCTACTACATACTATGAGTGTTATTACATTTGGTAATGTTTCAAGCGTAATATAAATGTTATTACTATAATCCATACAATAACAGTAGGCCCTACAAGCGTATAATATACTCGTTGTTTGCCATCTCCTTTAGTCTTGTCAGTTGGTCGGTTTCCGAAGACTGTCCATCCTGCCCTGCAAGAACAAAGTCATCGTATTTATCAGGAGCCATGTTGACATCTTTGAGCAGGGTTACATTTTGGTGTTCCCGTAGTGTGTCACGTGTTGGTATAACATTATACAAAAGTGCACAGATGTAGTTTAGACAATAGTAAGGCCTCGTTTAGAAAACTACACACAACTGCGCTTGCTTCGACATGAAAAAGGATATAGATATGCTAGAACAATTAACAAATACCGGGACAAGCGACTGTAATGATTCCAGACCTCAATATTCCCAAATATGCATATGAGAATGAAGTTTTACAATACCATTAACGAGGAGATTGGATAGAGGTTTAGAGTTATTATGTTTATTCAAATGTTTGTTATAATGGTTATTAGTATTCAGTTATTCTTTTATTTTGTTTTATATATATATATATATTATTTTAATTCTTTGGGGATTGGTTTGGTTTTGCACCCCTAAAATTTGTGTCCAAAAAAAGTCACCTTTTTTCCGTGATTATCCTAAAATTTGGTGTACTTAAACCCTTTGGTAGCAAACGGGGCCCCAAATTTCCTTAAATTGGGGGTATTAATTTTAAAAAATCACCGGAAAAAGTTGGGCCCCCGAAAATCCCCGGTTAAATTTTTGATTACGAATTTACCGAAAATGTGGCCTCTTTAAATTCCGAAAAAAGGGGGTTTTATCGATTTATTCCCAAAGTTGTGGTTAAATTATTTCGGGGGCAAAGGGCAAATCGGGGGCTTTTCCCGGGCAGGCCGCCCTTCTTCACCAAAGTCGCGGGCTGTTTTCTTAACTTGGCAGGAAAGGGCCCCTCCGTTGGTTTCCCATGAGGTATTTGGTTGAAAAGGATGCAAATTCAACAGTTTTGTAAAATTTTTTTGGTCCAAACAGGGGGTAAACCAAAAGTGGTCTTTTTTAGGCCAAAAGGCAAATTTTAATTTAACTGGTGGGGTTTTAAAAAAGAGTGACCAATCAAAGATTTGTTTTACCAAAAACAAAATTAGATCCCCGGGGTTTATTTCCGGGGGCCAATTCCCTCTAAAATTATGGTTATTGGCTTTTAAACCACTGTTAAAAAGAGGAAAAATTTCCCGATTTTTTTCCTGAATTAGGTAGGGGGCAAGGGAAAAAATCTTCCAAGGGAAAAAGTGTTTTAAAACCTTGAAATTTTCCCCTTGGGAAATTCCCCGTCCCGAATTTTTACCGTTTGTTTAACCCCTTTTTAAAATTCCCTTTTTGAACAAACCCCGTTGGTGTTTTATTGGAAAAATTTTTTTCGCAAAACTACCTTTTTGTTAATGTTAAATTCAATGAATAAACAAAATTTTGTGGTTAATTATAAATTATCGCCCGGCAATTCTTCCTTATTGTTTTTAATTTTGCATAAATTGTCGTAAAAAAAGAAAAAATATTTTGGTTATGGTAATTTGCAAGGCGAAATTTTGGGGGGAAAAAAAAAATCAAAATTGTAATTAAATCACTATTTTGTTTTTAAAAAGAAAAAATTGAAAATTTTTTTTTGTACAAGAATTAATTTTTCTTGTTTCGCAAAGTTTTTTTTAAAATTTTGTTCACCAGAGTGTGAAAAGTTAGTCGAACTGACAAATTGGAAGCAAAACAGTCAGCTTGGTTTTATCGGTTTTTGTATGCTTTTCATCGCGGGGTTTTTTTGGTCCTGGCGGATTGTTTTTGAAAGGAAATTTTCTTTTTAAATTTTTTTTTAATCCTTTTTGCGTAACTTTTTTTTTTTTTAACATAAAGTGTCATTATTACTAATTTTTAATTATGACTTAAGTTTTTACAACTTTTCACGAAAACTTTTTTTTTTTCCCCTTTCCACTTTTCCCCGAAAACAAAAGGAAAACCCCAAATGAAATCTACTAAATGTCCGTGGGCCTAACCCTCCCCGGGAAACCCTGGGGTTTTTACGGAATTTACCCTTAAAAAGGGGATTTTTTCCTTCTTTTTGACACAGAATGCCCCGGGAAATTGGTATTTGAATCGGTTTCCTCAATTCGGTTCCCTTTTAAGGGCCCAAAGGGAACGGGAAAAATTTTTCCCTTGTTTTTGGGGGCACCCCTTTGTGGGGGTTATGGTGGTGTTTAAGCTGGGAAGGAAAGACTGGTTTTGTGAAATCCCATTGTTAAAAGTAGCAATTTCAAAAATTAAATGGGGTTTGGGGGAAAGGGGTAAGCCGGAAATTGCTACGAATTTGGAGAAGAAGAATTCAGGGTTTGAGGGCCAAAAACAGTAAATTTGGAAACCGAAGAAAAAAAAGGATTTTAAAGGGAAATTTTAAAACATGATGGAAAAGAGGAAAGGGTAAAAAAAGAGCCAAAAAAAAAAACCCAGAATGCCCTTAAAAAAAATTTAAAAATTTCAAAAGCTCCTCTGCAGGTTTAAAGGCATTAAAAAAGGGATTTTTTCCTCCAAATACCTTATGCACGAAAAATTTTTTGGCCTCTTGCAAATCATGTCTTTATATTTTCCTTCATGGAAGTAGTTCCTGTCTTGTATTTTTGATACCGTTCTGCTTTTACTTTGATGATAAAATGTACCTATTTGTGAACACTACACCCTAGTGGAATGAATGAATGAATATTTATGAATGAATATTTATTTTGAACGTTACAAAGCACATATGCCAACAGTATGTTTAACTAAAACTGTAACAATCAATTATATAATGTACGATCCGGGCAGACAGCGGAGCCAATTAAGGCTGTTACCAGTTTGTATAGATAATAATTATTATTATGAAACCATTTCTCATAAATTAACTGGTCGCTGCCAACCCTCCCATAGCTGATAAAGATAATGTTCTAAGTAAATTTTGACGGTAAAATTTTTTAAAACCAGGGTAAACAAAAAATCAAAAAAATGAAAACAGTTGAAACCTTAAAAATCCCAAAACCGGGAAATGCGGAATATAAACAAAAAGAAATTTAAGTAATTATATAGAAAATTTAAACCCCTTTCCTTTTACAAAATTTTTTTGGGAAAACCCCCAAAAGTTTAAAGTTGGTGAACGAAGAATTTTATATTAAAAAGGGAAAAAGTTAGAAGATTTATTTAAAATAAAAAAAAAAAAAAAAAAAAAAAAAAAAAAAAAAAAAAAAAAAAAAAAAAAAAAAAAAAAAAAAAAAAAAAAAAAAAAAAAAAAAAAAAAAAAAAAAAAAAAAAAAAAAAAAAAAAAAAAGCCTTTTACATAGCCGTCGATAACTTATTCATACACCAGAACTTACTAGAAAATAAGGGAAGGTGATTCCAAAGGATGAAATTGGAGAAAGAACGACAGAAAACACGACATACAGGAAGGACATTTCACAGGAGGAACGAAGAAGGGAAGAAGGCAGTGAGTGTAGACGGGAATTCTAAAACAGTGATGGTTATAAAGCAGGAAAGGGTCAAGAGAAAAAAGAGCCAAGAAAGAAAACAAAAACAGAGAAGACAGCAGTGCCGTGAAATCAACAGCCAGGTAGATACATACAAAGAGCTCCTCTGTGGCAGTGATTAATCGGCATTGAGAACAGAAAGCGTACCTATGAGCGACTGCATTTTGCAAATACCTATAAAAAGAAACGTTGTTGTTTGTCTTCCGGGGGCTAGGATAGAACATGTGAAAATGAAGAAACGTATTGGGAATATGGAGATCTGTATGTATATGGGATAGTTAATGATGGCATGGAAAACTATTAAATGGTATAAATGCAGAGGTGGTGAAATAAGGAAGACAAGAGTTGAACGTATTGTCGCTCGAATGACCTCAGTAATGAGAGGCAACATGTACAGGTACGGAGGATGGCAATCAACACTTCTAGTTGATATATATGTGAAGACTCAAAGGTTTGTGGGAAGGCTGTTGGGAAGAGGATAATAACAAGATAAGAGATGGCTTCCATCTAAGTGAAATGAGACATTTTTCAGCAATGTTTCTGAAGCTCGATTTGTGACGGTGGAACATGTTTCAGCAACTAGATTCACAGGAAGAAATCTGAATGAATAGAAGAACATAGATAAAACCTTACAAAAAAATCGGCAAAAAACAGTCTGGAAAACGCTGCATAGTAAACAAAACGAAATGAATGTAACGTTATGATAGAAGATATTAACCCTTACGTAATAGGCATAACTGAATCATGGGCCACCACCGATACGTCAGATGCCGAATTAGGAATGACACGATATGTAATGTTTAGGAAATATATAATAGGAAATAGTGGAGATGGAGTTAGTTTATATATTCAAGAATCCATCCAGGCATATGAAATACAATTAGAAAAAGAAGCAGAATGCGAAGAAGCTGTTTGGTGTAACATAGTTACAGGAAACTCATCATTAACTGTTGGGTTAGGTTATCGTGTAGAAGAGAATGAGAAAGTACAAAAATGCTATACAAAAAGTGAATAAACGGGACTGTATCATTATGGAGAATTTTACCCACCCATGAACATCAGACATGCGGTCAAATACATTTGTATTTGAAAGTATAATTGTCTTTCAAAGTATTTGTATTTGACCTTTAGGAATGAAAAGTGTTTGTATTTGTATTTAAATACTTTCCTAAAGTATTTGACTTTTTTATATTTTTCAAATATGTTATTCAAAAACATTGTCAGTATCAATATGTATGTTTCTAGATCACATGTAGTGCATGCCAAACTGATTACCTTCACTGCAGCTTCACCCAACAGTGCTAACACGTAACAGCATGTGTTCTCATAACCCTGGCATTCAAGGCAACCTTTGTTTGCTCAGTGCCACAGGAGGATTAACACCAGACTGTGACCATATGTCAATATTCCCTTTGTTCTTTCGTCAGGCTCCAAACTGGCTACATGCTATTCTGGTTTCCTGGCTGACTTTGAAGTTGAACTGTCACACTGCGTCACAAGATCATAGCAGTCATTAGTAGTGTCTCTTCTGAAGGCAACATGGATATTTTATTATGGACATCCTGGCTTAACATAAAAACATATTTGGCCTTTACCTCTGTGGATAGACGTTTTTAAGTCAGTTGTCACTGTAGTGTAGTTAGCAATAACAATACTCTCTAGCATTGGGCTGCCTGTCACTATATGAGCAAAACACTAATCATGCCTATAAACTGTATTAGTTGCATTTATTTTACCTACATAGTACTACGTCCTGAAATTTAAATATATTTGAAATGGAATTTTAAATACTTTTATGTTTGCATACCTTTGTAATATCGCTCTCAACGTGCTAGAATCGTAAGGAAAGAATGTACACATTGCTTTGACTTCGCAGAAAGGAATGTGATAATGGCAAGATATGGCTACACATACGTCTTTACTTCTCTAACAATGGAAATCTTCACAACGATTTTATGTAAGTGATAATGAACCGGAATTCCGTTAACAAAAACATAAAACGACACACGTATCACTAAAGCAGTATGAAAAGTATGGCTAGCTGAAAGCTTATTCTATAAAATATGTTCACATACGTTATGCGTAATATGTGCTAATCACATTGTCAATTGTCGGTTGTTGTGATAATACACGTTTGCTTGCTACGTAATTGAACATTTATTATTGAATATTATTGTTACGTTTTACATACCTGATCAGTTATAAAAACTATAAGTACGTGTTACACGTGAAATTACTATTAGAACATTATCGTTTATACAGCTATGGGAGGGTTGGCAGCGACCAGTTAATTTATGAGAAATGGTTTCATAATAATAATTATTATCTATACAAACTGGTAACAGCCTTAATTGGCTCCGCTGTCTGCCCGGAATCGTACATTATATAATTGATTGTTACAGTTTTAGTTTAAACATACTGTTGGCATATGTGCTTTGTAACGATTCCCAAAATAAATATTCATTCATAAATATTCATTCATTCATTCCACTAGGGTGTAGTGTTCACAAATAGGTACATTTTATCATCAAAGTAAAAGCAGAACGGTATCAAAAATACAAGACAGGAACTACTTCCATGAAGGAAAATATAAAGACATGAGGAAATATTTAGCAACGATCGGTGTTTTCTATGAAAGATATTAGTTCGTGACCAGTACGGGAGGCTAAGTTCGGGGGGAGAGAGAGATAAATAACAATAATTTAATGGAACATATTACCTGCTGATTGTGTAGGTGCTAGTAGTGTTAATATGTATAAAACAATAACGACATATACCTCAGAAGGGCGTGATACACATAGATGGATAGGTTGGACTCTCAGTAAGATAAATCACTTCCTTGTCCTCTTGTCATCTAGATTTGATTATTTAGGTGGCAATCTTTTTAAATCTTATTCTGAACTAAGCTGTTTCCAGTTAGATCACTCGGTGTTTTAGAGTCAATGCAGATACTCGAAATAGTATAATTGTCTTTCTTCGTGGCCATCGAAATATCCAAGTAGCCACATTACTCCGGACTTGTACCCCGCTGATTGGCCACCACAGCCCTACTTCATACACTATTTCATGTTACATGTTGCAGTACTGTTGCTCATCGAGACAGCCCGACCTTGTCGACTGTTCCTATTGCCGCCCGGCATTGCCAGGGCACCGGCTTACAAAATGGTCGCTGCGACCAGGCTGAAAAACTGCGACAAAAAATTCACGAGTTTCGCCAGTTGCTCTATGGGGGGTGAATTGCATCGTACGTTTGCGCAATGTTCAGTAAAACACGCAACTGAACTGTTCGAAAAGAATGTTAAGAGATCCCTGCATAACGGCCAAATTCGTGGATCGGAGATGTTCGGCCGAGGGACTGTTCAGGTGGCTCCACGCCTTGAACCACTACCTCAATTCAGCATTGACAAATGCGCGGCCGGCGCCGTATTGTCGTCAACGATGGTTTAAGCCAATACACCATAATTTTAGATGAATGCACGGAATAAATCGTGATCTAAGTTTTTTTGTACACAAATCTTTGATGGTGCTACTCAATCTTCTAAACTCACCAGTTAATTATAATGACGACTTTATGGCCTAAAGAGAGACCACATGGTACCAGCAAACATGATGTACCAAAATAATTTTACAAAACTGTCTGAATACCTTACGCGATCCATTTCAATCAGATACCGTCATGGGCACTCAACGGAGCGGCACTACTGCGAGTGAAGAACGACATGACCGCGACGTTGGATGAGAAGGGCAAGGCTGTACTTGTGATGCTCGGTCGGCATTACAGGCGCAGCACTTTTCATGGCTCCATTTCGGCAATCACAGAACTTTACCAGAAGGAAGTCGCCGTGGGCAATACAGCATCAGCTGATATGTCAGGTTATGCCCACTGCGGCGCATACACGGACCCGCCAAAATTTGACATCGTTGCACGGCACCCGCAAATATATAATAACGTGAAGCATAACCATTGTCACGAAGCAATTGCAAAGATCGATATATATATATATATATATATATATATATATATATATATATATATATATATATATATATATATACAATAAAATGAAATACAATAAATTCAGTGAATACTAATAACCATTATAACAAACATTTGAATAAACATAATAATATAAACCTCTATCCAATCTCCTCGTTAATGTGTGTAAAATATTCTCTATACATATTTAAGTATGAGTCGATAATACATTGTATATTATTATTGGTGTCTAAACTACATCTGTGCACTTTTGTATAATGTTATACCAACACGTGACACACTACGGGAACACCAAAATGTAACCCTGCTCAAAGATGTCAACATGGCTCCTGATAAATACGATGACTTTGTTCTTGCAGGGCAGGATGGACAGTCTTCGGAAACCGACCAACTGACAAGACTAAAGGAGATGGCAAACAACGAGTATATTATACGCTTGTAGGACCTACTGTTATTGTATGGATTATATTAATAACATTTATATTACGCTTGAAACATTACCAAATGTAATAACACTCATAGTATGTAGTAGCTGAAATGTTACGATTTTCGCTACAAGTGTGAGACGTCGACGCTAATGTCAACTTTTTTGTATTTCAATAAAACTATTTCTGTTACGATTTTGCTTAGACGAAATATTATATATATATATATATATATATATATATATACTCACACGTATACGTATATATGAAGTGTGAGTCATGTGGCTAATAAGGTCAGCGATGCTGTGTTTAATGGGGATATTATTGTTGCGATCAACAATGGACGCTTATTGTGTGCTACTTGTTGATTTGACTTTAAAAACACCTTTCTTTCTCTTTTCCTAATGGGGCTCTCTTTATACCTACTACTGTTTTATTTGTCCTTGATAGATGTGTTTTAAAGGGAACTAATTGAAGCATGTAAAAGAGGTAATAACATATTTACCCGCAATCTCTTATGTGTTAGTGATTTGCACACTATGTGCAGGAAATATAATCCGATGCAGTACCAAACCGTACGATATTGGAGTGTCGTATTACAATACCATTCATTTAGTTTGTATTTGACCAGAAGTTGCTTATGATCGTGGGTCTGTAGTCGCAGTGGTAGTAGGGAATATATGACATGTTTAGAGAACACCGGTGTTATCTTCTTTCGCCACATGTGGTATTTTCGGAGGTATTTCATAATAATACTAATACTAGGGTAACTTCTATTGCCCCAAAATCCTTACCATCCAGGCTCAGGCGAGCATTAAAACAAAAGAGTTGGTCGTTTTCAGGATCAATAAACAAATCGATTTGTCATAAAATTTAAATTTGAATAAAATAAATATATTTATATTAAATGTGATATGTTACGGTGGAATAACCATACTTTGTAATAACATAATTTGCTTTAATCACTACATTATGGGTAATTAATGCCAATGGTCTCACTGAGATCATGTCTGTCCTTTTTGTGTTTGATTAAGCCAAAATCAATGAACATTAATATTTATTATTACACAGATGGGTGAGAATGTGATAGGTAGTATTAGGTTAGCTGAAGTGCCATATCAGTCATCAGTGCTTTGAACTCCTCCCATGTAAAAGGTCACAATAAAGAGAGCACGTTACTCACCGTTCCAGGCATGTCCAGCGCCACTACTGCCCTGTCCAGCCGCAGGTCCAGTTCCACTTGCGTATCCAAACCCAGTGCCACTGACCAGCCCAGTTTTCTCTACCTCCACCGTATTCGACTTGATCTCATTGTGGATCTGAGTGGACACAAGACCGCCAGCCTTGACCACCACAATGGCCACATCCACTAGAGGCTTACCAGTGTCCATCCTAGTTGTCAGCTGACCAGCATTCATGACGGTCAATGTCTGCAGCTGGACACGTCCGGGGGTGTCACCCTTGGTGTGGCCCTCGCCAGCAATGACAAACTCACCGCCGCGCTCAATCACCAACTGTTCCACCCCACTTATCTGCCCCTCGAGCACAAATGACTCGGCAAGGATGACAACGTTGGTCGGTACGACAATCTCGCCACCGACATCGATATGGAAGCCACATGGAGCATCCATGTAGGTGTGAGTGGACGCGACAAAACTGACCATAAGATGCTGGTGACTCTGCACTCGGATACGTCCCTTCTTGCAAGAACTTGGATTTCTTCAAACTCGTAGTAGTCGCTGTTAGCCTCTATGACAATGACCGGGTTACTGGTGATGAAGTCAAGGTTGTCCATCGTCAACATGCGATGGTCCGGCTTGACCGCAGTCACATTCAGACGAGGGTTGTACTTCAGTTCCCGGTACTGTGGCCCATGATTAGACTCGTACTTATAGATTGTACCTGGGCCGCCGAAATGCATCGAGTTGTTAGTGTTTGTGGCTCCCCCTGCTGCCAGGTATTTGCGACCGAAGTGATTACTGAATGTAATGTGCATGCCAATCCTACCGCCACTGCCACCACCGCCTGCACCATTCCCTGCGCCGCTGCTCGCATCGAGCGTGCCTTGTCCAGTGACATTGTACGCTTCAACGAGAATGGTTCCACCTGAGCCACCGCCCGCGTCGGCGCCACTATCTGCGCCTGGCCCGGTCTCCGCCGGCAATCCTGCCCCGTTCAAGTGGAACATGGCCTGACTCTCAACGATGGCTCGGGTGGAGTAGATGTCTGCGTCGTTCATGAACAGTTCCCCTCATACTTCACAATCAGGTCCGCACAACTGATGCTCATCTCACCGACAACCTGACTGAACTCGACCAGGGAACGTCGCTCGACGATGACACGGGTGAACGTGAAGTTTCCTGGCGTCGTCATCATCACATACGTCCCGTTTTCGATCAGCGCCGTCTGGAAGACGACATGCGAGCCTCCAGTAATGAAGAGGTCCTCGACTCCGGTGATGCGACCACCGAGGTATGTGCGTGTGCCGATCAGATCGACGGACTCCGGGAGGAAGATCTCTGCTCCGGCGTCGACACGGAAACTGCACGGAGCTCGTGTCTCATTAGCCACCGATTCCTCGTACTCAACATACAGCGTTTGGCGGTCTCAGATGAACCAGACCAGTGCGATCACGGAAGAATTTGTCAATCTTTACTGTCACATGGTCACCACCGTCAGGGTAGTCAACGAATAAGTTAGCATGTCGGCAATAAATACAGGGTTAGTTGTGTAACAATATTTGCTATTTGAACGATGATCCTACCATACACACACATCATAATAATTACACACCAAAAATACATTCACTCATGTAAAATAATCCAACAACAGATTTTGAAAGCACAACTAAGTTAACAGGACCACCAACCTTGAGGGGAGTTGACATACTTCCCGCCCATGTACCGCGCGTTGGTGGCCTGTTCCCCCATCACCAGCACCCTCCCCTCCTCCAGGGTGATATTATACACCCCAGACTTGTGTAAGATCAAACATACATCCACGGAACATTTCGTTGCTGATAAATTAGTTGTGGGGCTAAAGGTTCTGCCATCTCCCGGAGCATGGGTAATCGATGTTACTGCTAAATTTACTCCGCCAAGTGGCGCCACATTTTTATTTCGACCGCTGATCACACCGCAGCGTTTTTGTGATAGAAGAGTAGGACATACAATTCTTGATAGAAGCAAAACGCGGGAAATTTTAATGAGAAACAAGGATACAGGATTGTCTTCCTTCTGGGTATCTCTGCTGTATTGCCTCTCCCAGATTCCCAGGCACTGTACGTGTCTTATTATAAGTAATATTCATAATCTGTCTCTCTCCCAAATGAATCAATGCCTGACAGATTGAATACAATTTCCAATGGCGTCCGATTAAGAACAAGTTACCATAATTCAAAATGGCCATCATCTTAACTGAACATATCCAAAATCGAACACAAATTGTGATTGAATTATCTTAGACATTTGATAGAATAACAATGAGTTCAGTGGAATGTTTTCCAATTGCTTTGCATTGGTGTAAATTGGTAATAAAACAGTTGTTAAAATAAAATAAAAAAGATGTACATGTATTATGACCACAGCTGACAAGAGGCATACAAAAGCTGCCAAATTGGAATGCAGTAACCAAGAATGAATCTTTTTACTCGCTGTAGTTTTCAATTGTTCGTAGTTTGTTTGGCAGGGTATGGGTATGCTATATTTGGTACTTGCTCCAGTTACGAAGAACACAATCGTAAAATCATTCTCCAAGAACCACTGTAATTCAATTACATTAGATAGTGTTTTTAGCAAATTAATCGAAATCGTTATGGTAGACATAGCATAGTGAAATTACACAAAATTATTTAATTTCCAACAATTTAAGAAAAGACTCACGCCGTTGTTACTTTCTTCGTAATTATGAATAGTTATTGCAATGTTAACAAATAATTACTGTAACTTTGTACTCTATCTTATAAAGCTTATTACGGTTACTATATAGCCTATGTGTTTCCATTTGAATTGTAAAATGACGTCTGCTATGTCCATTCAACAGAAGCAACTCACAAACCATGAAATGGAATTATACAATATTATCTTTACAACACTGTTTTACTAAGCAATGCTATTACTATGATGTTGTTGTTGAATAAACTCATTCATTCAAATAATATAATTCATTCCGTACTACACGTATTTAGTTTTGGAATACAAAAATATATTCACCCAAGTCAGATTGATTATAAAAAGACAACTTATATTGATGAATGTATGTTCTAAAATAAATTACTTACTTGTAAATGTCTAGTAATTGTAGCATATTTTACTGCGCTTCGAGGAACATTATTTTATGAAACTTGGAGATTGATTTGTTCCACGGTATTTATTGATTGACTAGTACACCAGATCATCACACATGGAAGTATATAACATGTAAACTACACAACGTATACAAATGTACACGATGATATGTATGATCTTTATTAAAAATGCTGTTTAACAATAATATATGAACCCCGTTTATATATATATATATATATATATATATATATATATATATATATATATATATATATATATGTGTGTGTGTATGTATCTATATGTGAAGTTATGTTGGGTCTACAATAAATGTATTTATTTGAAGTGAATTGAATTTTAATATTTTCTCATGGAGATATGTTAATGGTTCTCAAAATCGTAAATGAATAATCATTGTAGATAAAAAGAGTAGTTATTTCTCTTTTATTTTCATTTTTTATCCAGGTTCACCTATAAAATACCACATTAATGTGAAATACTTGAATTTGATGCTAGAAAATATGTGAACATTGCAAGTTTTCCTTGTCAAGCAAGCGCTTTGTAGATGTCTGATATGTTTAAATTAATGTCAGTGAGTGGACTGTATCAAAGCTGAGAAGGACAAATCATTGTACAATGGCTTGTTGTGAGGTTCCAGCGTTAATACTTACTTGAATGGTAATACATAATTTAAATTATATGCTAGCTGAGCTACTTAAAACATTAATATCAATCTAAAAAGGCATAGAATGTCTTAAGGTGCGCTTTAAATTTGTTCATGCACTCTGTGGAACGTAAATCCTCAGGTAGTGCGTTCCACAGAGTTGGTCCTGCACGGGAGAATGACCCGCGTCCATATCGTTGAAGGTTGTACCGACGAACCACTAGCAACGCGCGGTCTGCAGATCGCCGGGCGCGACGCGGCACGTACGGCGTGATGAGAGAGGCGATGTACGGATTATCTCAAATGATAGACCGTCCGTAAGTTTTAATCGAGAACACTTACTCATGCTATGGTATAGTCATAATAACTGTTATCTGCAAAGTATCTAAATGCATTGCGACGTCACACGTTGTATCAATCATGTGGAAAATAGTCGACCTACCATTAATCAAAACAGTTTTAATTCCTCATGTCTTCGAATATTCTTCCTTCCTCGTCTACCATGCTATATTTCACGTTTCATCGAATTTATGAACGCTCGGTGTTTTGTCTGCAATGCAAGTTTAGTAGTGTTTTTCCACAGCGCCAACGTCATCCACACGTGCAGTCTTCAAGCAGAGGCCTCTTCCATTAGCGAGTTCCTTGAATAGTCGGTAGGAGTTCGCGACCGGAAACAAGTCGCTGTTTTGGAAAAATGACACGCGGTCAATATACGACACTAATGCAACGTAGTTGTGTTTCAGCAACACGCTGAAATAGCCTGTGATGGCTGCATTACCGTCGTTTAATAAGGCGCGGTCCGAATTATAATTGGCTTCCTTGCGTGTGTAGATGAGCTAAAATACACTGATAGTGATAACCGCCGGCTCCATTTCGTGTATGTGATTACTTCAGTCATAAAATAACCCGGTACGTCTAGTAATTAGATTAACGGGCAGAGTAGCGAAAACGACGTTGTAAATGGTAAAATCTGGCCCCACACCTTGTCAAGATTGTGGCTCACTGTGTGGTCAAGAATTAGACCACATCTTCGTCCAAGGTGACCACTCGTCGTGATCAGATTGTACTTTTTTCAAATGGCTCAGATATGATAATGTCGTGTATCATTTGAACATGCATAGGCCATACATATTCGCAAGCACGAACTCGATTATATACAGGTCAAGGTTGTATGTATGTATGTATGTATGTATGTATGTATGTATGTATGTATGTATGTATGTATGTATGTATGTATGTATGTATGTATGTATGTATGTATGTATGTATGTATGTATGTATGTATGTATGTATGTATGTATGTATGTATGTATGTATGTATGTGTATGTATGTATGTATGTAGTATAATATAATATAATATAATATAATATAATATAATATAATATAATATAATATAATATAATATAATATAATATAATATAATATAATATAATATAATATATTATATTATATATAATATAATATAATATATATAATATATATTATATATATATAATATATATATATATATATATATATTATATATATATAATAATATATATATATAGTATAGTATAGTATAGTATAGTATAGTATATATAGTATAGTATAGTATAGTATAGTATAGTATAGTATAGTATAGTATAGTATATTAGTATAGTATAGTATGTATGTCATGTCATGTCATGTCATGATCATATTCATATCATGTCATTCATTCATATCATTCATGTCATGTCATGTCATATCATATCATGTCATGTCATGTCATGTCATGTCATGTCATTCTATGTATCTTAGTCTTGTTTGTATGTTCGTATGTATTGTATTGTATTGTATGTATGTATGTATTATGTAATGTAATGTAATGTAATGTAATGTATGTATGTATATGTGCTGTGCTTGCTGTGCTGTGTCTGTGCTGTGCGTGTGCTGTGCTGTGCGTGCGTGCGTGCGTGTGTGCTGTGCTGTGCGTGCTGTGCGTGCGTGTGCTGTGCTGTGCTGCATGCACATTGTAGCTGTGTGTGCGTCTGATGTTTTATGTGCGTCTGCTGATGCTGTCGTGCTGTCTGACTGTGACTGTGCGTGCTGTCATGCGTAGTATGTATGTATAGTATGTACGTATGTACTGTATGTACGTGTATGTATGTAGTATGGTAGTAGTATGTATAGTAATGTATGAGTAAATGAATGATAATGTAATAGTATAGTATGTAAGATAGATATACAATAACAATCAATAAAAAAAAAACAGTCAATCAATGTCAATGTCAATACACAATACAATACAATACAATACAATACAATACAATCAATACAATACAATACAATACAATAATACAATATCAATACAATACAATATCAATACAATAATATAATATATATAATATAATATAATATAATATATATATATATATAATATAATAAATATATATAATATATATATATATAATATAAATACAATAATATAATATAATATATATATAATATAATATAATATAAATTAATATATATTATATAATTATATATATATATTAATATATTATATAATATAATATAATATAATATATATATAATATAATATAATATAATATAATATAATATAATATAATATAATATAATATATATAATATATATAATATAATATAATATAATTATTAATATAATATAATATAATATAATATAATATAATATATAATATATATATATTATTATATATTATATGTATTATTAATATGTATATATGTTTTATAATTATATATATTCATATAATATGTATATAATATAACATTTTCTTTAAGCGTTATATGTGTGTGTGTACATATTATATATATATATATATATATATATATATATTTTTATATATATATATATATATATATATATATATATATATATATATTAATAATAACATACAAACACATACAAACACATATATTATCGTTTTAATAACGCTTAGAAGAAAATTAGTATATATATATATATATATATATATCAAATATGTATACGTGTGTATTCACGTGTAGTAACAATACTAATATTAATATTCAGAAATATTAAAATAAACGGATCGAAGTCATTCACTTCAAAGTCATGCACACTGCGTGACTTACAGTCATTGAGATGCTCGATGTGTTATCGCAGACACTGAGACACGTTTTACTAGATCCCTGGCGCGACATCTAGCAAATATATGTGAGTTTAATGGTATAAGATGCTCATAGAACATCAGTTAAAGTACCGGTATACAGTAACACAGTAAATTGACATATAACATATGATGAATATCGGCACCTTTCCATACGTCATCATTCTCCACGATTGAAAATTCTGATAGCGTAGGCCATACTAAATGTAATGTGTTTATAATAAACTTTTGGCATGTTACGGTCGCTCATGTGATACCTGGTGTCACCGTGGCCCTCTAATTGGTCAATGTGGTCGGCTGAAACGATGGCCGGCCAATACAGGTGGTCGCCCAAGAGTCAAGTCAAGTCAATCACGACAGATTCTACTGTGTTAATGGATATGAACCTGCGAACCAACCACTAACAACTATGATTCGGTTTTGGTTTTGTATATGACTTCATCCAGTATATTCGTAGGTATTGGTACATATGCATCGCAGGAACAGAAAAAGGACGCTGTTTAATGATTTATTAGAGAGTCAATTTCAAACGTTATCATTATTCCCGATAACCAATCCTGGATTGTTTTGACGTCACGTATGAAATAAAGAAAACATACGGCAGTTTGTCTGTAGGATATCCAACAGAATTTCGGGTATTACACAAAGAACTGTCCTTTATATTCATATCCTCTAAGTCGCAATGCTCCCAAGTTGTAATGACGTTTGATGCGTCAATCGTTGGTGCAAGTGGTGTACGTTTCGAGTTTAGCAAAATAACGTTACAGAGCGAGAAAATGGTCAAATCGATGTAGCCAATTTACCGCGTGAATTGGACGCCCAAATAACATGACATTTGTAAAGCTTGATTTGTTTTATATGATTTCCTAATAGTTTTGTGTATGTTTTAACAGTAATTAATAGATGTTGGAGATGCATGATTCCGACTACAATATAAGGAACTAATATATTGTGTTCATAAAGGTAAGCTACAAATAACAAAATGCCACGAAACGGCCGGCTTAAATGTGCCTAACTGCTAACGTTTTTCTGTTTCGCGTGAAGCAGCGATCTCGCTTCTCCTTTGTTTTTGCCAAACGTAGCAACACTGTA
>JAODUO010002393.1:0-25303 GCA_025642075.2 Ridgeia piscesae
TAAATGGAGGTGAGACTGGTTGTCTCACAACAAATGGAGGTGAGACTGGTGGTAGGATGTTCTCACAATAAATGGAGGTGAGACTGGTGGGAGGATGGTCTCAAAATAAATTGAGGTGAGACTGGTGGGAGGATGGTCTCACAATAAATGGAAGTGCGACTGGTGGGAGGATGGTCTCACAACAAACGGAGGTGAGACTGGTGGGAGGATGGTCTCACAACAAATGGAGGTGCGACTGGTGGGAGGATGGTCTCACAACAAATAGAGGTGAGACTGGTGGGAGGATGGTCTCACAACAAATGGAGGTGAGACTGGTGGGAGGATGGTCTCACAACAAACGGAGGTGAGACTGGTGGGAGAATGGTCTCACAACAAACGGAGGTGAGACTGGTGGGAGGATGGTCCCCAAACTGGAGGTGAGACTGGTGGGAGGATGGTCTCACAATAAATGGAGGTGAGACTGGTGGGAGGATGGTCTCACAATAAATGGAGGTGAGACTGGTGGGAGGATGGTCTCACAACAAATGGAGGTGAGACTGGTGGGAGGATGGTCTCACAATAAATGGAGGTGAGACTGGTGGTCTCACAACAAATGGAGGTGAGACTGGTGGGAGGATGGTCTCACAATAAATGGAGGTGAGACTGGTGGTCTCACAACAAATGGAGGTGAGACTGGTGGGAGGTGGTCTCACAACAAGCGGTGCACACAATACAACTTTATTCATTAAGGTAAGGGCCAGTCATTCAGGAAGCACAATTACAAACACCCACCCCCACGCACAAATGACAATTATGTGCTTCTAGTGGAGAAATGTAATATTGGGTAGACTGAACTTAGTAAATAACAGGTCTACACGACATTGTACAAAGTGCACAGTTAATTTTATTACATCTAAAATGAAAAATATAGTACAAATCGGGGGATACAACAACAGCCTAAACTGCTGATTTAGCAGTAAATAATATACATTTATGTGGATGATCAAAAATATGCAGGCGTGTTCACGTGAGTTTTGATCACGCATATCGTCGATTCCAGCAACTATTATATTCACCAACACATCTGTATCAACCTCCACCCAACTATACATTTATATATGTCAATGACATTTCGCTGGACACATGGACAATTCATGGAAGACTGTCACACAGAATACAGTGACTGTACAATCATCTATACTGAGCATATACACTGCGGTTACATATTTATCAACTCAAAACATCTAGTACATGTTATGTACAGTGAACATTGACAACAATCAAGTGATACAAAATATTACATATATAGGCTACAGCTACACATTTTTAATTTGACCACGATGTATTCAACATTATACGCTGAAAATATATCAACGTTATATGCAACAGACAACTAGTTGTCAACAAATCGGTATCCCCAGGGTATGTTGCAAAACACAGTTCACATGCAGTGTAGATATATACATATACATATACCAAACAACAACACTGCTTAGTTTAATACAATGCACAGTGAATCTTCTCCTAACGGCGTGCGAGTGTAATTAGCCATGCGATGCAGACATGTTTAGATGTTTAGATATAGCGGATTTTGCTTTAAATATTTAAAATCAAATGAACATTTGGAAGATTAAAATTGGGCCAACCGAGCCTGACATCATTTGAACTATATTGTGATTTTAGTGAACCATAGTGGAATTACAACATTATAGAACATATGTTTTAAAAAGGCACACCATAGAAGATGGCATCTTAGGTGCTATTGAGATGCCTCAGAAATATTTGATGAAATACAGATCTGTGGACAGCAAACATCTGTCAAGTGTCACAGATACACTGAACTTGTGTAACTTCGCAATTTGTTTTTTACAAATGTTATCAACATGTTATCAATAATGTTATTACTATTAGTACTAATCTTCTTAGTTATAACAATTATTCAGACAAAATAGACATTGAAGCTAATCTACCTATTAATATTCAGGTTACTCTGTACACTGGACATTGATAGGTAACTGCTGGCAACTTTTCAGTGTAGAGATATAACGTGTTCTCGACATTACCTAGCCACTAATAATAGATCAGTCACAGGGCACAGGGTGCAACCACAGTACCCTAGGGTCAGCGAATAAGCAAGCCCTGGAATATACAAGTCAGCGAACCCATTTTTACAGCTTTTGTGGGAGGCCTGGATGTGGCCTTAGAAACCTCCAATCAAATAAAAATATCTTGTGCATTACCTCCTTACCCAAAGATATATGTCTGTGCAAGATTTTTAATTGAAAAAGTTAATTCACAGTTTCTGATAAAAAGGCATACAAAAATGAGCCTTTGAAGGCCTTAGGGTACCTTTAGATATAATAAAATATAGTTTCTCGTGCATTGTGGCAGTGCCCCAATAGCCTACGTCAGTGCAAAATTAGAAATATAGTTTCTGAGATATTGGAGCAAACGGCAGGAGGCATATGCAGACTGATGCCATAATTATGTCTGTTGGACGTATGGCCTAAAGGACTAAAGAGACCTGTTCTTTAACAACTGACAGAAAATTCCTTTGAACGTTAGTTTGTTATACTTTTAACATATTTGATTAATGAGTGTTAACAGTGCTAGGTTGCACAGGCGTACACATGTAATTTCCCTATGTACAAGTTCCGGAGTTAGTCATACAAGTGAAGGATGCATTTGTTTTAATGCATATGTTAAATACACACTAACATAATTTGTCAACCCATGCACCGTTCAATGTGTTGCCGTGTACAGTGAGCATATATCCAAGTTACATAACAGTGCAAGGCTATCCTTGACCGAACACGAAGTGTACATTCACCGTGGCTACTTATCTCTCACTTGCTCACAACAAGCAAATAATCTGTGTAGAGAACATTGTTAGAACCTTTACATATATGCATCTAAAATATAAGTATGTATGTATAAGTATATGTTATGTTTGTCAACTCACATAAAATATATAAAGCAATGTTAGCACATGGATAATTGACAAAGTTTGATTGTGTCGGCAGCACACCAGTACATCATACAAAATATATCATGTCTCACATGCGAAATATGTATTTGCCGATATCAACTGTTTGTGTTATGTAACATATAGTGAAGATTCTGCAGTTACACATGGTCTATTAACAACAATTATACGTGTTATCCAAATAATGCAGTTATACATGTTAGTTGACACATACAGTTTATACGAGTATACTGACAATTGATCAAAGTCACATAATGACCATTTGTCAACAAATCTGTGTTTGATAATAAACACTATGAATGAGCAATGCAGAGTAAAATGCATGATGCCACTAATTATTTATTATGTGTATTGTCATTATGTGTTTGTGCAGTTATTATATATTTTTTATGTAAACCTGATTAGATAAATATCGCCATACACTATGGATTTAGGGATACAGAATCATAATTTAATATTTCATTTTCAAACAAAAAGTAAAAATGTATATACACCTGTATTGAACACAACTTTTGTTTTTTGTTGTTGATTATTTGTCTAAACTTGGTTTGCTCTTTCCATAGTTTTGTTTGAAATGAATAAACTGCAGATAAATTGTTTAACTGATTAGCACATATACGCACACATAGAGTTCACAGTCAGTGCTTGATGTTTTATAACGGACATTATTCAGGGGTATACTGACTAGGGGTGACACTGTCCTGATGTGGTTAAAGACACGTCTGTGTGTTTTTCTTTAACAAATGTTGGCTGACCCCTGTCTTTGGTTAGTTTACCTGGGGCCAAAGCCCATGGTTTGTTTTGCAGCAAAGTGCAGCATACGTTTGTTAATTTGTGCAGAAATAACAGCTTGATTGTTAAAAACATCTCGGAATCATGCAGTCTGCAAATATTTTAACACACCATTGCATCGCGGAATACAGTGAGTGCATAATATGGTAATATATGTATCAACTCGTAACAAAAATCCTTTGACATCATATAAAATATGTCAAAACGCATATGTTCTGTTGATTACATATTTGCAACGCGAAACAATTCAAATAATATTACGTGTGATACTATGTACAGTGAAACGTATCCCATCATATCACGTCAGCATTTGATCCTAAACATTACGTGTGATACTATGTACAGTGAAACGTATCCAATCATATCATGGTCATCTGTCCACACGTCAGCATTTGATCTTAAACATTACGTGTGATACTATGTACAGTGAAACGTATCCCATCATATCATGTCAGCATTTGATCCTAAACATTACGTGTGATACTATGTACAGTGACACGTATCCAATCATATCATGGTCATCTGTCCACACGTCATCATTTGATCCTAAACATTTCGTGTGATACTATGAAACGTATCCAATCATATCATGGTCATCTGTCCACACGTCAGCATTTTATCTTAAGCATTACATGTGATACTATATACAGTAAAACGTATCCCATCATATCATGTCAGCATTTGATCCAAAACATTACGTGTGATACTATATACAGTGAAACGTATCCAATCATATCATGATCATCTGTCCACACGTCATCATTTGATCCTAAACATTTCGTGTGATTCTATATACAGTGAAACGTATCCAATCATATCATGGTCATCTGTCCACACGTCATCATTTGATCCTAAACATTACGTGTGATAATGTATATAGTGAGTGAAACGTATCCAATCATATTATGGTCATCTGTCCACACGTCAGCATTTGATCCTAAACATTACGTGTGATACTATATACAGTGAAACATATCCAATCATATCATGGTCATCTGTCCACACGTCATCATTTGATCCTAAACATTACGTGTGATACTGTATATAGTGAGTGAAACGTATCCAATCATATCATGGTCATCTGTCCACACGTCATCATTTGATCCTAAACATTTCGTGTGATACTATCAAACGTATCCAATCATATCATGGTCATCTGTCCACACGTCATCATTTGATCCTAAACATTTCGTGTGATACTATGAAACGTATCCAATCATATCATGGTCATCTGTCCACACGTCAGCATTTGATCCTAAACATTACGTGTGATACTATATACAGTAAAACGTATCCCATCATGGTCATCTGTCTACACGTCATCATTTGATCCTAAACATTACGTGTGATACTGTATACAGTGAAATGTATCCAATCATATCATGATCATCTGTCCACACGTCATCATTTGATCCTAAACATTACGTGTGATACTATATACAGTGAAATGTATCCAATCATATCATGATCATCTGTCCACACGTCATCATTTGATCCTAAACATTACGTGTGATACTGTATACAGTGAAACGTATCCAATCATATCATGATCATCTATCCACACGTCATCATTTGATCCTAAACATTACATGTGATACTATATACAGTGAAACGTATCCAATCATATCATGATCATCTGTCCACATGTCAGCATTTGACCCTAAACATTACATGTGATACTATATACAGTGAAACATATCCAATCATATCATGATCATCTGTCCACATGTCAGCATTTGATCCTAAACATTACATGTGATACTATATACAGTGAAACGTATCCAATCATATCATGATCATCTGTCCACACGTCAGCATTTGATCCTAAACATTACGTGTGATACTATATACAGTGAAACGTATCCAATCGTATCATGGTCATCTGTCCACACGTCATCATGTGATCCTAAACATTACGTGTGATACTACATACAGTGAAACGTATCCAATCATATCATGGTCATCTGTCCACACGTCATAATTTTATCCTAAACATTACGTGTGATACTATATACAGTGAAACATATCCAATCATATCATGGTCATCTGTCCACACGTCATCATTTTATCCTAAACATTACGTGTGATACTATATACAGTGAAACATATCCAATCATATCATGGTCATCTGTCCACATGTCAGCATTTGATCCTAAACGCTGTTGATATGCTTGTCAATTTAGAATGATGCTTAGTTTGCCACGATATTTATGGAAAATAAACAGAAGTTACACAGCGTTAGTTGACACACATTGTATGTAAAACATCATACACTGAATATGTATTGGGTGCATATTCGTCTACTTAACAATTAGTTGGCATGCTATTATATACAGTGATATGTATCCAGGCACAAATAATCTGTTGTCAACACATCTGCATTTGAGACAACAAAACAGTGAATATACTGAGCTTACACGTAATTTCCTACTGTGCACAGTGACAATTATTCAGTGTTATATAGTAACTAGTTTACCACAAATCTGTATTCAGTGTGCATGACCATATTCATATAATGAGGTTGCATAGTTGGCAATGTGCTACAGTGTTTATTGCAATATGATGTGATTAGAACACACTTGTGCAAATACAATTGTTTCCATGTTGACTGTGCATGACAGGCAACACAATTATGTGACAACGATAACTACAGAGTCCTGTAGTTGTGCTGCAATCGTCCTGAGGCTGAGCAAGTGTCATGATGCAAAGATGCGATACTCAATCCTTACGACTGATCAGAATGGTTTGCGCTGAACCACGTAACAGAAGCGAACACGGTTTCAACTCCTCTGGGATGCATTTGGTCAAGTTGTTACGTAGCACAGTACCCCTCCTAAAGATTGCTCAAACCATTGACACTTTACTCCCTCACAGACCTGCTCAAATGAACAGGGTCTCGACTTCTTGGGAAGCAAAGAATTCAGCCATCATGCTGCAGTTAATGTCAAAGACTATTTGTACACAAAATAGCCACCACTGTCTATAGCCAGGTACTTGTCGTATAACTGATGTAGAGCAGCGTAGAGTGAACAAACGTGTTAAAGGTTTGACATGGCGACGCATGATTCTAACCAGCATCCTGTCGATGAAGTCTCTGATGCTTTACCCACTGTGCCCCAGCGGGTCAGTCATGCTGCAATTTCTGTGGCAGAAAACACGTGACACATTCCATTGACTGAGGAGTTCTCCCAAATGTGCACATACATCCGCACGTCTGAGGAGCTGGCATCGCAATCAAATCTTCTTTTATTGGTACTGTTCACCGCACAGTGTATCTACTGTACTCACATGCTCTTTAGTATGTGCTCGAATATCGTAATTAGGCACCTTCTAATCAGCGTTCTACTAAGGTAAAGTCACACGAGATTATTTTCCACCACGCACTGGTGTTGTCTTTAATCTGCAAGAAGAAATGCAAAGATTTGAATCACCAAACATCGCGACAGCGCCAAATGCTTTAACAGAATCCTAACTGCATAGCAGAAACAGGAGAAAATGTCACAACATAGTCACACTGACATTAGAGAAGATACCATGGTGTAATGAACGACAGGGCCAACAATACTGATAATGCATACATTATATGGACAGAAACCATAGCCTGATGCATATGGCCTGGGGGCAGATGCCATAACAGTGCCCAACAGACTTTGAATGTACATGTAGGTGTGATGAAGAAATTACGGCGGCCAACCATTTTCATCAGCTCCTATCTTCCAGTGTTATGATTCGATAGTACAAGAGCAGAATTTTGCTGAATCTCAAACCACTGAATATACAAATTTGGTACGCCTGCCAGTTGTGATTTTATGGTGAGCCTAAAGGCATGCAGTTATAGTTGTATGGCTTTTGGGCCCCCCAGACTACCATATCAGGATCCGCCACAGCAACCATGCATATATTTTGACCGTGTTCAAAGGTTACATTTTTGATACTGTAACCAAACAAAATCAATGCTAGAATAGGTTATACATTAATCAATTTCTTTGTTAATTACAGTAGTCGAGTTCATATAATACTGAAATTGCAAATGTTTTGAAAATAGCATTGCTCATTGTATGTATTCTTACAGAGAAAAAACCTAGAATCATATTTACTATCCAACTGGCTGATCAGATACAATGTTTCATTAGTGCTAGGCTGGTAGCATAGGGGTGTATTTTACACACATAATGAATACGTGGCACACACACTACAGTTCTGCGCAAGCATAAAATGGAGAGATAGTAATTATGATGTTTTGGTGAATCAAAGTCTCTTCACAACAATCACTTAATTGCCATTTTGTCTGGTTATTTATATGAGATGACCAGAAACACAGCCAAATTGTGTGAATGCACCAGACAATATCAATAAATTGTATGATATGGCTATCCAGAATATTAATTGTTTTGTACCTACAACTTACTGGTGACAATATATCTTTAACCAGTAGACACCAGTCACAACATTTTAAAGAAAATTAAACAAATATCAAAATAAACATGATTTGCATTTATGGAAAATCAGTAGTTGTGAAGATATAGCTTAAAACAGACAGGCAACTTTAAGTTTAAGAGGGATCTGCTGGGTTATTGACACAGACCCTGACATTGCTGCCAGGGAACAATTGGACAGGATGCTCAGTGCAACAAAAGAAGGCATTGAATGTCTACTTTCACTGGTGGGGTAGGGAGGGCCAGACTCTTGTCCACAAATATACAGATAGCAGAGTGGGTTCGCAAAGGTTTTGAGACTCCTGACAGAAACAGGCAAAATTTATAAACTAAACCGGTTCGAAACCCCCTCACGGAGGTGGATTATTTTAATCCCGTTCCACTCACGGAACCGGTTTAGATTTTGTAGTGTGAATGCTCAACAGGAGCGAAACCAGTTTTGCATCTGTTTAAATTTGCTAGTGCCTAGTTTTCACGTACAACCAAATATTGTATAAAAAAGGGATAAAAAGCACTGAAGTCCTTTGGACTATAATTAGTGAGTTGGTAATTATGAATGAAATGTGTTTTCATGAACCATAGTCACGTAATTAGCATATTCACCATATGTCATTTTGTCTGGTTATTCATATGAGACGACCAGAAACACATTCAAATTATGTGAATGCAGCAGACAATATCAATAGTGTATGAATTTTAATTCTATAGTTGTTCAGAATATTAATTTCTATGTTTGTCACTTACAGGTGACAATATATCTTTAGCCAGTGGTATTATTTTGAAGATATTTGCATTCATAGAAAATAAACAATTTTGAAGATATACCTGAAACATGCAGGCAGGTACTATCCAGTTTAACAGGGATCTAATGGGTTATGGATTCTGCCACTGCTATTGATATATCCTCTGTTAGTGCAGCTGCCAGAGTGCAGTTAGTCAAAGTGCCCCATCAACAATAGAAGAAGAAGGCTGATATTTACAGCCTTGGCCTGGCCTCTGGAGGAATAGACAAATATTTGCAGTAGGCAACATCATGAGAGAAGCTAAAAGCCCAGGCATAAACTTGCAAAATTAAGATTTTGCTTTTTTGGGAGGCAGTGTCAATTACATATTTCTTGTGTGCATACTACAATGAATACGACCTCAGCTACATCTATGCAAAATTAGAGGAAAAGCTACAGAACGGGTTTTTAAGAAAAAAGGAAAACTGAAAATGTACTAATTTTAGGCACTAGAGGACCCAAGGAGGCATAACAATGAGTCAATCACATTTAACATTCTTCTGCATAGTAACAAGATTTGAAACACAAATCTTCAACGGTTTATGATACATGAGAGCACAGAAATTTCATAAGTCTGTTGGACACTGTATCTACAAACTATTTACGGATAAATTAGTTTGAAAAACTTACCTTCATGAACCTCAGCAGCCAGAGCCAGAGCCATAAAGTATACTGCAAAAAAAAAAACACCCAGTATCACTAGTACACGTCATAACAGAGACAATTCCTACAAGAAAGACAATACACCTAACGAATTCATTACATTATAAGCCAGCTGTACAAACGTGTTATCTAGTTGTTTGCAGTATTCGGCACCATTCCATTAGCACAAACTAAAATGTCTAGTTGAAACTCGGTTGAAATGTGCTTTCAACTGCTGTTCAACCTGCGACCAGCAGTTGAAAGAAAGTTGAATACGTATGTAGATGAAGTTAAAAGCGGACACATAGATATGAACAGGAATTGAAAGGAAGTTGAAAACGGGGACTTAGACTTTAACAACAGTTGAACACAAGATGATAGTGGGCACTTTGACTTCAGCAGTGCAACGGAATGCAAGTTGTCTCTCATTTTCAAGGATTTATCGCAGTTGAACGTAAGTTGAAAACTGGGACTGAAATTTGAGTCTCTGGCCTGCCCCTGTGGAGATGTATTACTAGCCGAGGTCACATAAGCCAGACAGTTTTAGCCAATATATTTAACCTCTGAACTCCAACATTTGCTGCTGTGCCCATGTGACTTGATATCTGTGTGTAGGTTAGCCTACTGGCTTTAAGCGGGACATTTGAAAACACCACCATTTTGTGAGGTAGAGTGCCAGTGAGAAGTATGTAGCACAGCTATGTAGACTGACCACTGGCAACATTGAAAAGATTGGAGCTAAAAGTACCACATAAATAACATAAAGAACTGAAGCTGGTAGTGAATAAGTTGCTGGGTGAATTTATGACGACCTTGGCAACTGGCCGCTGGGACATCTGCACTGAATGCAAAATGGGAGCCTACGATGAAGGATTTGGAATGTGAGTTGGTGCAACATTTTTAGAATTGAATACCAGCTGGTAGAAGAAACAAGTACGTAATTGTTACCCTATGCATGTTAGCATGTTGGTGCATGTGTAACTCATTCACATATACAGTTGATCCATATTAATGCAGTAATGAAACTTAATTCTAAATATAAATATTATGTTTAATGAATGATTCCTATTATCTAGAAAAATATTAATGCAGACATATTCACTGGCCACCAAAATAATACAGATTCACTATTGTTTGACTGTATATATGCGTGCGAGCACGCGTGCATGTGTGCACCCTACAATGACAGTTCTTATATTAGTTCATGTTCATATGTCACTTAGTGACAGGCCATGTGAATGATGTGAGTGTGACTGAGTATGTGCAATAGACCAGGCACCCATGCAACAGTTTTATTCAATCTCAATTTGCATATTTCAATGCAAAATGTAACATCACACAAATCTGACTTACTGAAGTTGGTCCATGTTGGTGTAGTGCACAAGGGCGTTAGCCACTGCCACCAATGCCTCACCTCCAATGTAACATCCTTCTAACCTGCAAACCAAATAATAGGCACAGGTAAGTACCACCCTCTATTATTATACCAGACGAGTGAAATGCTCTTTTCATGCATAGGAACTTTCTCAAAAGTGGTGTTGCACACAATAAATAAATCAATACGAGAATGGATATAATATAATGAGTGATTACCATTGTTTGTGAGCACAATCAACTTCAAGGAATATAATAGTATGTTTGAGCTCGACTTGAACTGCCAAATTATGCCCTGGAGATTAGGTGGGAAAAACAAGCTTACAAGATAATTTTGGGGACAAACATTTTATCAGGTGGATAACACATCTTCACAAAACAGCAACAGGGCTAGTGGGAAATATTTCAAAGTAGTACTTACTGCAAAACCTGTAACGACTTCATCTTCTTAATGGAGTCTGCCAGAGCTTTGCCGACATCAGGACGACTGAGATTGTTGTTGTCCAACCTATACAAACGCATTGGTTGTTTTTGTATTACACATTTAAAGCGGTGTTTTATCAAATATTTAGCCACCAGGTCCGTCTAAAAAGCCTGGCATTTTACACCAGAGGGTCAAGTCCAAGATGGTCTCTGGCACTATCTTGAAAAATTATGTTTTGAACCAGACCACCTAGCATCTTATATGAAGACACTTGTTTGGTAAATTGACAACATCAATTTATCAGTTTGACACTATGACATCATTTTACCCAGAAATACAAGATGGCCGCCACCTGGTAGCACGAAAAACGTAACTGTTGAACAAGAGCACCGAGAATAACTTATGAAGACACTTTCTCGGGTAAGTCAACCACGAGGTTTACAATTCTGAGACATCAGTTTCATGTTATGACACCATTTTGACCGCAGATGGATGTCTTCCTGTAGAACGAAAACGTAACATTTGAACGGGAATGGATGATTTGGGATCTGTCATTGATGCAGTATGTAAGCAAGGAGAAAAACAATTCTTGTAAACAATAGCTATTTAGTGAAAATTGTTTTATGTGAAAACCCACTTATCCTTGGCATTACACTATTTTAAGCTACCAGCCTCCATAACGATACCTTGCAGTCATAATAACTGATGATTGTATGACAACAGAAATAATTACGAATAATAATGCCATATTGATTCATCAGTTACAATGTCACAACAATGTGTAACATAACATAAAAGCATAATTGGTTACCTCTAAGTGTGTTTTAATTGTGTTATGGTGTCATTTGTCTAAACGAAATGTCCAAAAAGTACCATTTCAGTGTAAACAAATTGTTGTCATGTATTGAGTGGATTCATTTGATAACTATGCAAGTTATAGCTATTAAAAAGAGATCATTTTGAGGTATAATTATTTCTCTTATCACACATTCATTAATTATTTTGACTGCAAGAGATCGTTATGGAGGCAGTTTACATAAAGTATAGTAATGCAGTAACACTTACAAACATTACTGTAATCAAAATAATAATATCAACCAATCTGTACAAATTTGAATGACCAAATTATGCCTTGGAGATCAGGTGGGAAAAACAAGGTTATAAAATAAGTTTGGGGACAAACATTTTATCATGTGGATAACACATAATCACAAAACAGCAACAGAGCTAGTGCGAAATATTTCAAAGTAGTACTTACTGCAAAACGTGTAACGACTTCATCTTCTTAATGGAGTCTGCCAGAGCTTTGCCGACATCAGGACGACTGAGATTGTTGTTGTCCAACCTATACAAACGCATTGGTTGTTTTTGTATTACACATTTAAAGCGGTGTTTTATCAAATATTTAGCCACCAGGTCCGTCTAAAAAGCCTGGCATTTTACACCAGAGGGTCAAGTCCAAGATGGTCTCTGGCACTATCTTGAAAAATTATGTTTTGAACCAGACCACCTAGCATCTTATATGAAGACACTTGTTTGGTAAATTGACAACATCAATTTATCAGTTTGACACTATGACATCATTTTACCCAGAAATACAAGATGGCCGCCACCTGGTAGCATGAAAAACGTAACTGTTGAACAAGAGCACCGAGAATAACTTATGAAGACACTTTCTCGGGTAAGTCAACCACGAGGTTTACAATTCTGAGACATCAGTTTCATGTTATGACACCATTTTGACCGCAGATGGATGTCTTCCTGTAGAACGAAAACGTAACATTTGAACGGGAAAGGATGATTTGGGATCTGTCATTGATGCAGTATGTAAGCAAGGAGAAAAACAATTCTTGTAAACAATAGCTATTTAGTGAAATTTGTTTTATGTGAAAACCCACTTATCCTTGGCATTACACTATTTTAAGCTACCAGCCTCCATAACGATACCTTGCAGTCATAATAACTGATGATTGTATGACAACAGAAATAATTACGAATAATAATGCCATATTGATTCATCAGTTACAATGTCACAACAATGTGTAACATAACATAAAAGCATAATTGGTTACCTCTAAGTGTGTTTTAATTGTGTTATGGTGTCATTTGTCTAAACGAAATGTCCAAAAAGTACCATTTCAGTGTAAACAAATTGTTGTCATGTATTGAGTGGATTCATTTGATAACTATGCAAGTTATAGCTATTAAAAAGAGATCATTTTGAGGTATAATTATTTCTCTTATCACACATTCATAAATTATTTTGACTGCAAGAGATCGTTATGGAGGCAGTTTACATAAAGTATAGTAATGCAGTAACACTTACAAACATTACTGTAATCAAAATAATAATATCAACCAAGCTGTACAAACACAACTAACAAACAACAATAATACAATTAACAGGCCATCAGGTGGCTGCTTTCAATATACACGACTCAACTCACCACAACGTCTGGACTTTTGGGCAACCAGAGAGAGCCGTGGCAACTGCCAACATACCATCACCTTCAAGTGCACATGATGCTAATCTGAAAAGCAATACATACAGAGCCTTTGCTATGTACAACGTTGTATTCATTTAACTAAGTAAACAACATTTTACTAATCATCTTGTGAACAGTAGCCATAATAGAAATGAACAGGGACAGGTGCACATAAACAATGCATCTGTATTCCTAAATGGCTAATCAATGATTCGAAGGAGCTGGCCTGCTACTGCGGAAATAATTCCGCACATGACTTGAGTAGGACTGCATAAGCAGTAAGCACCAATTGTCTTCTGTTTCCTACACCCCACAAGAGATAACCTAAATATATCATCTCTATATTGCAGGCAATCTGCAAGAATATGGATACATTAAAAATATTAATATTACATAGCAAAAGTATGTTAGAATTATTAATTAATCTCATAGCAGGGTGCAACATAGTTTAACCAGCTGGTAGTTCATCACACTAACTGACTCTCAGACAACTATCCTTGTATTACCAGTCTTTAGATATAGCCACATTAAATATAATACTATTATTGACTGATCTCATTACAAGATCCAACATGCAGCAAGATGTGTTGGAAAGATAAGACAACATTTCATGTCAGAAACTTGTACAATGTGACAATTCTTATATTGCTTTTTAATACAATGTCTTATGAATAATAGCCACATTAGATAAGAATAAATAATGCACATATACAGGTATGTAAAGATTGGATGTTTAGCCGAATGGGCCAATTAATGGTTCACAGCAGCTTAGAAAGATGTAATTGAACCCTGTGCTACTGTAGAAATAAGATGATAATACAAGACTTTTAAAGATCTGCACCACAGAGTGAATGACAGTCCTGCCAGTATAGTAGCGTCTTGAGATTGCGTCGGTAAGCACATGTCTTGGTATAGACATACTGGTGTGGATAGCTAATCTAAAAGGCTGAGGAAGTACCAGGTGGATATAAGATGGGTTGCATTTTGTACAGCACAGTTGTAGCAGCCACCTGACGTCTACGGTGTAATGAGGGAACGCTCAGAACCACTCTTGTCTCCTGTTCATTCAGAGGCACTCATCCAACATAGTGAAGCGTACTCCATGACACTGCAACCATGGGCCTTGAGAATGTGGCTCTCCCCACGACATTCAGGTTGTTAGCAGCCAGCCTTAGTCCTCCTACTTTCTGTCCAGCTCTGGTAGTAATGTTGGAAATGTGCTTAGTCCAAGTGAGCTTACTAATAACAGGGACACCTAAGATGTCCTGCTCATCTTTCTCTGGCAGTTTGATGTCTCCAAAAATTCGGCTGACTTTGTTGGATTCCTCTTACTTGAGACTGTCAGGGATCTGCACTTGGTTAACTTGAACAAACACTTTACCTTATGCACATATACATTTGATACAAAGGTCATCGAGCGGAGTTACACAATTATCAATGGAACATTATTCCACACAGAGGTTGAATGGAAGAACATCAATACTATATAAATGCTGTGTTCAACATCAGAAGCGTTGTGTTTGAGAATGGTTTAGGGACACCAAATTATTCATGTATACTTGTACGGCCAAACATCGACTGGAAGTTCAGGTAGAAAAAGACAGTCACATGATCAGTATTACGATCCCAATACTGATACCTGCGGTACTCCACTCAAAATCGATTTCCAGTTTTAAACCTCCCCATCAACTACTACTCTTTGGTGTGGAACTTTGTCAAAGGCTTTCTTTAAATCTAATTATCAATCATCTACCCACTTTGTGACATCTTCCAAAAAACATAACATATTTGTAAAGCATGATCTCGCATTAAAAAACCCACGTTGAGATGGGTTTAGAATTTTATTTTTAACAAGAAAATCAACCAAGTGATCTTTACTTAGTCTGTATAATATTTTGCAAATCAAAGATGTTAAACTCACGGGTCTATAGTTCTCTGACTTGCTTCTTGATCCTTTTATAAATAGTGGTATAATGTTTGCTTCTTTCCATTCTAACGGAACTACTACCTCTTCTAATGACAAAGTGAACACTGTTGCAAGCGGTATGCTAATTTGTTCTACAATTTACAGTAGTAATTTGGGATGAATCCCATCCACTCCAGGTGACTTATTATCCATTATGTCCCTTATTTTCTTAGCTATCATTTTTGGTGTTACAATTAGTTGTCCTAAATAGTCTGACTCTCTCTCCCTTCGAATGTAGTCTCCGGTAC
The DNA here is from genome assembly GCA_025642075.2 of Ridgeia piscesae. Classification (NCBI taxonomy): domain Eukaryota; kingdom Metazoa; phylum Annelida; class Polychaeta; order Sabellida; family Siboglinidae; genus Ridgeia; species Ridgeia piscesae. Next base: position 16,116 of record JAODUO010002393.1, read on the forward strand.
TGGTAATGCACTAATATCTTCCCTGGTAAACACCAAACAAAAGTATACATTTAGGTTTTCTGCCATTAAGAATCTCGCAGTTATTATGTTTCCATCACTAACTTCTAGAGGACCAACCTTATCCTGAACTTTCTGTTTATTTCGAACATGTGCCTAAAAACTCTTGGTGTCATGTTTTATATTAAAAGCTAATTTTTGTTCATAGCTTCTCTTTGAATTTCTAATTTCAGCTGTAGCTTGGTTAAGTGCATCATTACAAATGACATAGTCTTCTTCACTTCCATTATGTCTATATGTCTTCCACATCATTTGCTTGTACTTGATTTTTCTAATGGCTTCTTTTGATAAGTGTATCTTTTTTACCGTTTCCCCTGTTTTTTCAAGGGGACATATTTTTCGACAATGCAGTCAATTTCACTCTAAGATATTCCAGCATGTTGTTGCTGTCTTATTCTCCAATGTGTTATTCCAGTCTATCTTTGCTAAATATTTTCTCATATCCTTATATCTTCCTTTGTGAAATGTTTTCCTGTACCGTATTTTTCGATTCCGTTCTCCTTTTACTTTGATGATAAAATATATCTGTTTGTAATCACTACACCCCAGTGGCTCACATATTTTGACATTATCAACAAATTCCTTCAGTGAGCTCAAAACTATGTCCAACACGTTCTCACCGCTGGTTGGTTCTAACACATGTTAAGGAAACTATCTTGTACTAAATTTAAAAACTTTTGATCCTACCTCCCGGAACTCTGTAGAGATTTCCACGGTATACGCCCATGGTTAAAATCCCCCATAGTTATACAGACCCGTTTACTTATTTCCTTTATAGTGTTTTGTACTTTCTCATTCTCGTCTATGCTTATGTTTGGACTTCGATAAACTAACACAACAGTTAATGTTGAGTGTCCTGTAACTATGTTACACCTGACAGCTTCTTCGCATTATGCATGTTTTTCTAATTTTATTTCATTAGTCTGGATGGATTCTTAAATATATAAAATAATGCAACCTCCCCTTCTCCCTATTCTATCGTGACATTCAGTTTATTAGCAATCTTCTTTAGTGTTCCTAGTTTCTGTCCAGCTATGACTGATTTGCAGTGTATAATTCCCTGGCAGTTTGATTTCTTCTAAGAATTTGTCTGAAAGTGTTGGGTTCCTCTTTCTTGAAATGGTTAGGGCTTAGCAGTTGCTTGGCATGAAAAAAACCTTTATCATTTGCACTTTATTCCCTAGTGAAATTGTAACAAAGAAGCTCAATACAATAAACTACTGCATTATTCCACATTAAACCGGGAATGTTTGAGAATGGTTTGGGTACTCCAAGTTGTTCAGCTCGACTTGAATGACCAAATTATGCCTTGGAGATCAGGTGGGAAAAACAAGGTTATAAAATAAGTTTGGGGACAAACATTTTATCAGGTGGATAACACATAATCACAAAACAGCAACAGAGCTAGTGCGAAATATTTCAAAGTAGTACTTACTGCAAAAGGTGTAACGACTTCATCTTCTTAATGGAGTCTGCCAGAGCTTTGCCAACATCGGGACGATTGAGATTGTTTTCGTTCAACCTATACAAACGTACTGATTTGCCTAGACTTGATACCAATTAACATAGAATATTGACAGGTAAAGAGCAACCTTACAACTCACAATACAATATTCATTAATTAACTTACACTATCCCTTATGTACAATACTATGATTAAAAAAATATATAATCCATGTTATATAAACACAATGTCAAGCTTGAATATAAATAAATGGGATACACACAAAAATCAAAAATACAAAACTCAACTCACGCCAACTGCTTGATTTGTGGGCAGTTTGACAACGCGGTGGCCACTTCCAACATCCCCTCAGCCTCGAGTGCACATGATGATAACCTGAAAAGCAGTATGTACAGAGCCATTACTATGTAGAGTTTTATTTTAATTCAACTAGCAACAGACATTTCACTACGCATAGTATGTAACGCTTTCCTACAATTTCCAGAGAACACTCAAATATCGGACCACAGGAACGTTCAAAAAATGAACAATATACATTGTGTACCAACTTCGAGAAAATTACATAAACAGTTAAATAAACATTTTAATGTGTATAAAACATATAACTCCACTATGGCATAAAGTTGGCACCCTCACCACATAAAAAACATTACGCTACAGAAATCAATATCAAAGAATAAAATGTAAATGGTGCAAGGAGAGAAGCTACCCGGGAAATGGCAATCATGAAGGATGTCAGCCAAACCCAGTTGGAAGCTGACTCCCGGAGAGTTGAGCTCGTCAAGCGAAAAAACCAAGATAAGATTAGGCTCCTGGAATGTGAGAACACTCTATCCAACAGGACAGTTTCAGGAAATGGAGAATTACAACATCGAACTTATATGCGTGAGTGAGGCAGGCTGGATAGACTCAGGAAAGAGAACCTTGTCCACTGGACATACCATTCTTTATTCTGGCCAAAGAGATCAACAGCACAGACGCAGAATTACTATAATTGCGACTAGAAAGTGGAAAAAAACAATTGCTTGACTGGAAACCAATCACTGGCTGTTTGATCCAGGCTAGATTGAATTCTGAATTTACAAAGCTGACATTGATTGCCTGTCATGCATCAACAGAAGATGCAGAGGAGGAGATCAAGGATGAGTTCGATGAACAGCTGGAGGAAGAAATTAGGACCACACACAAGAATGATGTACTCGTGGTGGTGGGAGACCTCAACGCAATAGTTAGAGAGGATGTCTGTCAAACACAGGGGAGGGATCATGTGCTGGTGGTGGCAATATTGTCATTAAAACTACGAAAGACACCAAGAGAAGTGGTAGCAGTGATTTGACACAGACAAGTTGAAGAACACTAAAACTGGGAAAGCTTTTCAACTAAACTTGTAAAACCGCTTTCGCACACTCCTTGATGAACAAGAGTTAACCAAAAATGTTTTAGGCTACAGAAGAAAATAAAAAGAAGAGTCGATTAAACCAGACACATGGACAACAACTGATAAAAGGATGGCAACAAAAAAGAAAGAACAGCTACAGGTAAGACACCTGGAACTGGACAACGAATTGAAACAACAGACTAAAGCAGACAAGAGCTCTTTCATTGATAAACTGGCAGATGAAGCAGAAACACCTGGAAAAACTCAGAATATTGCTGCATTGTACAAGATAACAAAGACATTCGCCGGTGGCTTTAGAAAGAGCGAAGTTCCAATGAAAGATGGAAATGTTACCATTGGTGTAGCAGAGCAGACCCAGAGATGGAAATCACACTTCGAGACCATCCTCAACAAAGAAGTGCCAACACAATCTAGCAGTCATTCCAGAAAGTCATGAAGACCCGGCGATCAACACAGATCCACCATCTACTGAAGAAGTGAGGAAAGCAGTCAGTTCCATGAAGTCAGGGAAAGCACCGGGAAATGACCATGTGAGCAAGATATGTTGGAAAGATAAGACAACATTTCATGTCAGAAACTTGTATAATGTGACAATTCTTATATTGCTTTTTAATACAATGTCTTATGAATAATAGCCACATTAGATAAGAATAAATAATGCACATATACAGGTATGTAAAGATTGGATGTTTAGCCGAATGGGCCAATTAATGGTTCACAGCAGCTTAGAAAGATGTCATTGAACCCTGTGCTATTGTAGAAAAAAGATGATAATACAAGACTTTTAAAGATCTGCACCACCGAGTGAATGACAGTCCTGCCAGTATAGTAGCGTCTTGAGATTGCGTCGGTAAGCACATGTCTTGGTATAGACATATTGGTGTGGATAGCTAATCTAAAAGGCTGAGGAAGTACCAGGTGGATATAAGATGGGTTGCATTTTGTACAGCACAGTTGTAGCAGCCACCTGACGTCTATGGTGTAATGAGGGAACGCTCAGAACCACTCTTGTCTCCTGTTCATTCAGAGGCACTCATCCAACATAGTGAAGCGTACTCCATGACACTGCAACCATGGGCCTTGAGAATGTGGCTCTCCCCACGACATTCAGGTTGTTAGCAGCCAGCCTTAGTCCTCCTACTTTCTGTCCAGCTCTGGTAGTAATGTTGGAAATGTGCTTAGTCCAAGTGAGCTTACTAATAACAGGGACACCTAAGATGTCCTGCTCATCTTTCTCTGGCAGTTTGATGTCTCCAAAAATTCGGCTGACTTTGTTGGATTCCTCTTACTTGAGACTGTCAGGGATCTGCACTTGGTTAACTTGAACAAACACTTTACCTTATGCACATATACATTTGATACAAAGGTCAGCGAGCGGAGTTACACAATTATCAATGGAACATTATTCCATACAGAGGTTGAATGGAAGAACATCAATACTATATAAATGCTGTGTTCAACGTTAGAAGCATTGTGTTTGAGAATGGTTTAGGGACACCAAATTATTCATGTATACTTGTACGGCCAAACATCGACTGGAAGTTCAGGTAGAAAAAGACAGTCACATGATCAGTATTACGATCCCAATACTGATACCTGCGGTACTCCACTCAAAATCGATTTCCAGTTTTAAACCTCCCCATCAACTACTACTCTTTGGTGTGGAACTTTGTCAAAGGCTTTTTTTAAATCTAATTATCAATCATCTACCCACTTTGTGACATCTTCCAAAAAACATAACATATTTGTAAAGCATGATCTCGCATTAAAAAACCCACGTTGAGATGGGTTTAGAATTTTATTTTTAACAAGAAAATCAACCAAGTGATCTTTACTTAGTCTGTATAATATTTTGCAAATCAAAGATGTTAAACTCACGGGTCTATAGTTCTCTGACTTGCTTCTTGATCCTTTTATAAATAGTGGTATAATGTTTGCTTCTTTCCATTCTAACGGAACTACTACCTCTTCTAATGACAAAGTGAACACTGTTGCAAGCGGTATTCTAATTTGTTCTACAATTTACAGTAGTAATTTGGGATGAATCCCATCCACTCCAGGTGACTTATTATCCATTATGTCCCTTATTTTCTTAGCTATCATTTTTGGTGTTACAATTAGTTGTCCTAAATAGTCTGACTCTCTCTCCCTTCGAATGTAGTCTCTGGTACTGGTAATGCACTAATATCTTCCCTGGTAAACACCGAACAAAAGTATACATTTAGGTTTTCTGCCATTAAGAATCTCTCAGTTAATATTATGTTTCCATCACTAACTTCTAGAGGACCAACCTTATCCTGAACGTTCTGTTTATTTCGAACATATGCCTAAAAACTCTTGGTGTCATGTTTTATATTAAAAGCTAATTTTTGTTCATAGCTTCTCTTTGAATTTCTAATTTCAGCTGTAGCTTGGTTAAGTGCATCATTATAAATGACATAGTCTTCTTCACTTCCATTATGTCTATATGTCTTCCACATCATTTGCTTGTACTTGATTTTTCTAATGGCTTCTTTTGATAAGTGTATCTTTTTTACCGTTTCCCCTGTTTTTTCAAGGGGACATATTTTTCGACAATGCAGTCAATTTCACTCTAAGATATTCCAGCATGTTGTTGCTGTCTTATTCTCCAATGTGTTATTCCAGTCTATCTTTGCTAAATATTTTTTCATATCCTTATATCTTCCTTTGTGAAATGTTTTCCTGTACCGTATTTTTCGATTCCGTTCTCCTTTTACTTTGATGATAAAATATATCTGTTTGTAATCACTACACCCCAGTGGCTCACATATCTTGACATTATCAACAAATTCCTTCAGTGAGCTCAAAACTATGTCCAACACGTTCTCACCCCTGGTTGGTTCTAACACATGTTACGGAAATTATCTTGTACTAAATAAAAAAACTTTTGATCCTAACTCCCGGAACTCTGTAGAGATTTCCACGGTATACGCCCATGGTTAAAATCCCCCATAGTTATACAGACCCGTTTACTTATTTCCTTTATAGTGTTTTGTACTTTCTCATTCTCGTCTATGCTTATGTTTGGACTTCGATAAACTAACACAACAGTTAATGTTGAGTGTCCTGTAACTATGTTACACCTGACAGCTTCTTCGCATTATGCATGTTTTTCTAATTTTATTTCATTAGTCTGGATGGATTCTTAAATATATAAAATAATGCAACCTCCCCTTCTCCCTATTCTATCGTGACATTCAGTTTATTAGCAATCTTCTTTAGTGTTCCTAGTTTCTGTCCAGCTATGACTGATTTGCAGTGTATAATTCCCTGGCAGTTTGATTTCTTCTAAGAATCTGTCTGAAAGTGTTGGGTTCCTCTTTCTTGAAATGGTTAGGGCTTAGCAGTTGCTTGGCATGAAAAAAACCTTTATCATTTGCACTTTATTCCCTACTGAAATTGTAACAAAGAAGCTCAATACTATAAACTACTGCATTATTCCACATTAAACCGGGAATGTTTGAGAATGGTTTGGGTACTCCAAGTTGTTCAGCTCGACTTGAATGACCAAATTATGCCTTGGAGATCAGGTGGGAAAAACAAGGTTATAAAATAAGTTTGGGGACAAACATTTTATCAGGTGGATAACACATAATCACAAAACAGCAACAGAGCTAGTGCGAAATATTTCAAAGTAGTACTTACTGCAAAAGGTGTAACGACTTCATCTTCTTAATGGAGTCTGCCAGAGCTTTGCCAACATCGGGACGATTGAGATTGTTTTCGTTCAACCTATACAAACGTACTGATTTGCCTAGACTTGATACCAATTAACATAGAATATTGACAGGTAAAGAGCAACCTTACAACTCACAATACAATATTCATTAATTAACTTACACTATCCCTTATGTACAATACTATGATTAAAAAAATATATAATCCATGTTATATAAACACAATGTCAAGCTTGAATATAAATAAATGGGATACACACAAAAATCAAAAATACAAAACTCAACTCACGCCAACTGCTTGATTTGTGGGCAGTTTGACAACGCGGTGGCCACTTCCAACATCCCCTCAGCCTCGAGTGCACATGACGATAACCTGAAAAGCAGTATGTACAGAGCCATTACTATGTAGAGTTTTATTTTAATTCAACTAGCAACAGACATTTCACTACGCATAGTATGTAACGCTTTCCTACAATTTCCAGAGAACACTCAAATATCGGACCACAGGAACGTTCAAAAAATGAACAATATACATTGTGTACCAACTTTGAGAAAATTACATAAACAGTTAAATAAACATTTTAATGTGTATAAAATATATAACTCCACTATGGCGTAAAGTTGGCACCCTCACCACATAAAAAACATTACGCTACAGAAATCAATATCAAAGAATAAAATGTAAATGGTGCAAGGAGAGAAGCTACCCGGGAAATGGCAATCATGAAGGATGTCAGCCAAACCCAGTCGGAAGCTGACTCCCGGAGAGTTCAGCTCGTCAAGCAAAAAAACCAAGATAAGATTAGGCTCCTGGAATGTGAGAACACTCTATCCAACAGGACAGTTTCAGGAAATGGAGAATTACAACATCGAACTTATATGCGTGAGTGAGGCAGGCTGGATAGACTCAGGAAAGAGAACCTTGTCCACTGGACATACCATTCTTTATTCTGGCCAAAGAGATCAACAGCACAGAGGCAGAATTACTATAATTGCGACTAGAAAGTGGAAAAAACAATTGCTTGACTGGAAACCAATCACTGGCTGTTTGATCCAGGCTAGATTGAATTCTGAATTTACAAAGCTGACATTGATTGCCTGTCATGCATCAACAGAAGATGCAGAGGAGGAGATCAAGGAAGAGTTCGATGAACAGCTGGAGGAAGAAATTAGGACCACACACAAGAATGATGTACTCGTGGTGGTGGGAGACCTCAACGCAATAGTTAGAGAGGATGTCTGTCAAACACAGGGGAGGGATCATGTGCTGGTGGTGGCAATATTGTCATTAAAACTAAGAAAGACACCAAGAGAAGTGGTAGCAGTGATTTGACACAGACATGTTGAAGAACACTAAAACTGGGAAAGCTTTTCAACTAAACTTGTAAAACCGCTTTCGCACACTCCTTGATGAACAAGAGTTAACCAAAAATGTTTTAGGCTACAGAAGAAAATAAAAGGAAGAGTCGATTAAACCAGACACATGGACAACAACTGATAAAAGGATGGCAACAAAAAAGAAGGAACAGCTACAGGTAAGACACCTGGAACTGGACAACGAATTGAAAACAACAGACTAAAGCAGACAAGAGCTCTCTCATTGATAAACTGGCAGATGAAGCATAAACACCTGGAAAAACTCAGAATATTGCTGCATTGTACAAGATAACAAAGACATTCGCCGGTGGCTTTAGAAAGAGCGAAGTTCCAATGAAAGATGGAAATGTTACCATTGGTGTAGCAGAGCAGACCCAGAGATGGAAATCACACTTCGAGACCATCCTCAACAAAGAAGTGCCAACACAATCTAGCAGTCATTCCAGTAAGTCATGAAGACCCGGCGATCAACACAGATCCACCATCTACTGAAGAAGTGAGGAAAGCAGTCAGTTCCATGAAGTCAGGGAAAGCACCGGGAAATGACCATGTTAGTGCAGATATGTTCCAGGCTGGATGAGAAATCATAGTTAAACATTGACAGAGATCATTGAAAATATATGGGAGGAAGAATAAATACAAAGCGACTGAAAACAGGGCTGATGTCAAACTACTGAAGGAAGTAGACCTTACAACGACAACTGGCGAGGGACCAATCTGACGTTAGAAAGGTGTCAGTAGGATTATTCTTTACATAATTTCGGCAGCCATTCACCCACTGATGCGCAAATAACAGGCAGACGCACTGATATGCAAAGAACAGGCAGACGCACTGATGCGAAAAGAACAGGCAGACCCACTGATGCGAAAAGAACAGGCAGACCCACTGATGTTTAAAGAACAGGCAGACCCACTGATGTTCAAAGAACAGGCAGACCCACTGATGCGAAAAGAACAGGCAGACCCACTGATGCGCAAAGAACAGGCAGACCCACTGATGCGAAAAGAACAGGCAGACCCACTGATGTTCAAAGAACAGGCAGGGTATAGGAAAGGAAAATCCTGTGGGGAACATATTTTTACATTGCGACAGATCGTGGAACAGTGCCAGGAATGGAACACGCCAGTCTATGCAGACTTTGTTGATTTCGAAAGTAGCCATGCATTGGACTCCTGGTTGGAAGACAGCACA
>JAODUO010002394.1:0-26736 GCA_025642075.2 Ridgeia piscesae
CAATCCCACCTACGCCGTTTTGAAACTTAGGCTGTTTCATTCACCCCACATTTGCCTGTCTTTCGGAAGAGACACAAAAAGCCATTAGTCCCTTCTATCTGGTGTCTATGCCAGGGGAAGTAAGAGATCCCACATAGGGGATAAATGTGTAACCTGTAGTGGATTCACTAATTCTAGAGAAGGATAACTCTAAAAACCAATGACAATAATGGTCAGTATGTTGACCGGTGGCCATTAATGGAAGAAGAAGAAGAATATAAGATGTCTACACTTTTTATGATGTACTAATATTAAAACTTGAGGTAAAATTATGAAATACCTTTAAGTAGACGTCATACCTTAATTTCGAGACTGCGTCTTGCTATTTCCTGTTCAAGCTGTGTGTCAAGAGAGTTGAGTTGTCGCCGTCGTTTCTCCGTTGATTCCTGGAGCAATTGGAGCTCCGACTTGCTCCGCCACAGCTCTCTGTGGAGCTGCTCTAGTTCCTCCTGACTTTTAGTTACCTGTAGAAATTGCACAGGTGAAAAGCAAAGGTAGGTTGTTATATAGTGTGGTATTCAGTTTGTAAGACAGCTCAAGGCACTCTATGCTTCCCTGGCAGAACATTCATCTGCACAGCATTTGGTCTTCTCAAGGGAGTATTCAGCCACGTTAAAATTAGTGCAAAAAGATTGACCATTCACAATTGCCAATGTCTATCGCCAGATATTCTTTCATACAACTAAGTGAATTCAGGCAATGTGAATTACACAAAATTGTACAAGAGCAGCAGAAGGGTTATGTTATATTCAAGCCCCTATGTGCCCTAATACGACAGGATAACATATCATCTAATGATTAAAGCAGATTCTTTTAAAGATTTTTATAAATATGATTTTTAAACTGGGCATGCTGAAGTTATTAACATACTACAGATCAATGAATCCAACTTGAGGCTAACCTAATTGACAACATTTGACCTTATTTGGTATGTCATGTGACACAAATGTCTCCTACCTGCTGTGTCAACAAGGTCAGCTCGTGTCGTTTCATTGACATGATGTCGTCACTCTCCTGTGCTAGAGATAGTTTCTCTCTGCGCTCGTTCTCTGCTCGGGAAATTGACGCTTCCATATCCGACAATCTGCAACAAGATCAGCTACTTTCCCACTGGCCTTGGCTAAAGGGAGGCCAGCTCCTCTGCCCAGAATTGGCCGAACAGTAATTTGTAACAGGAAGTCTGCTGTCTAGAACGTGGGAAAGTTAAACATCAAAGGGCATTGCGGCTAACTCTGTTCAGCTCAGCATTATTGGCAATAATTTGTTTGAAACTTGATGTTTTGTTTATCATTTAAACATGATGCAGGCGGAATCTTTCAAATTGTGAGCATTGTTCCAGCTTAATAAAGTCACCAAACACGAATTAGCAGGCAGTAAACCTGCAACATGCAAGTTGTAGTCATAAGAACGTAATACTAAATGACACAAATAAAACCTGGGTGCTGGCACCCTAGCTATAACTTAAAGTATTGGTTTAAATCACCCCAACCAATATTGGAGTATGTGTTCTGAGACAGTGTTTATGATCAAAAACTATTAAATGAATGTTATTGTCAATTTGTATTAATGTTTTGCTCACAAGATGGCGCCATTGTAGAATTGATTTCCCACTGATACATGTATATAGTGATCATAGATCAAAACCCACCAGGCTTTTGTGCAGGACCACAGTCCAAATAATCCTTGTTGATGTGTGTGCACATGCCCATGTGTATGCACATGCACATGAAACCTTGGCTTAGGCAAAATAAACCTAAATTATTAGCATTCTCTACCACCTCGCCCATCATTTTATCCAGGGGAAACACTGCACATAATACAATATTGTGTAACTTGGTAAACATATGAACACACACCAATATATTAGATTCTATGTAAACACTTCTTGCACAAACAACACTTGATAATCAGTAATGATCAATAACTTTACTCTATTAGCAAGCAATATGTGGATTGGATTGGATTTATTTAATATAAAATGTAAAACATTGTACAGATATACATAAGATATAAAAACAAAGTACATTAAATAAAAGGATGACACAAAAAAGTGCAAGCACTTGTTTACGGGAACTCCCACTTCGCTGCTTAACTTGACTTAGACGTGGTTGTTTAAAAAATAATATAAAATCAAATGTGAATTGTTTTCTAAAACTTTATTGTAGAGTTAGTCTGTATAATAACTGTTTTCTGTGTGCGATCTTAGCCTAGGTCATACTTCGCTTAGCTTCGGTTATCCAAACGAAGGTTTTCTCTCTCGTTTGGTGGCACTTCCACCCATGCCATCTGTCTCCCTACTTTACTTACGGTTGCACGTACAAAAACACACATCCTATAGTATTTTTATAGAGTGTTTATTGCACGCACTAGTATTTATGAAACTAATTTAATAATAATATTATTAATATAAATAATTATTCGAGCACGATGCGCAAGCTTTGTTTATCTGGGTTCCGTTTGGTGGCGCTGTTTTACTGTTTGGTGGCGCCACTCCCTCAACCAAGACGAACGACAACAAGTTGCCCCAAAGATTGCGGGGGAAATACATCGAATTTGACGAAACAAGTCACTGTCCGCCATTCAAGAAACTATTAAAACGTGATGATCAACTTTCATCGAAGAACACGTCGACGTCGTTGTGGACAACGTCGCAACGACCCGAGAATGTGTTCTATCAAAATATTCGACAATGAGCACGCAGTGGACATCTAGTTACAGTCGAAGCGTATCACCATCGGTTGCTGAATCTACTACTGCGGCCACAGCGTCAAGAAGGAATATACACAATGACGATACACTTTCTGCATCTACTGTTATTGGCACTGGCCAAACAGGTTCACCACTGCCCTGGCACAGGCAGAGGTAGAGGAAGAAACCGACTTGTTCTTGAAAACAGTTGCAAAATCATTATGGGGCTTGTTATGTGTACTTGATAACGTGGTAATTTAAGTTTCATATTAAACAATATTGCTGTGACCTGGGAAGTACAATTGTAATTATTTTAATTAATATTTTTTCTATTATTAATTAGTGTTATTTTATTGTAATCGTCTATACAGTGTTTATGTTAAATCCTAATTATCTTTACGATACACTCAATAAAAAAACAATTATAACAGTGAATGTGCAACTGTGCTGGCACTATTTTAAGTGATAGGTGTGTTTAGCAATAACATGTTTCAGCTGTACTTAATTGTTGATGGTAACTTTAGAGGACATGTTAAATTGAAATTAAGCTGCTTTATAGTGTATTTGCAAACAACTGTTATTAACTTAAAACAATTTAGTGCAATTAATTAAAGTATTTGTCACTAGGTATTTTATTGCAGTTGTCTTGATTGTTTTAATATTATATTACAGTTACCTTTTAGTTTTACAACAGTAATCAATTATATTGAAACTGTTGCTTGTTTACTTAAATAAAATGAAAATTGCAAATTAATCACTACAATTATCATATATTTCCCTAAAAGTGGAACATTGTGTGTGTTTCTGTGGCATTACTCTAATTGGATTGTGTGTTTCTTTGGAGATCTCTACTGTACTGAATTAGACTTACAAGGTAAATTTCGAGAATTGAATAAAAATCTGGTATCGATTGATATCGAAGAATTCTGGTATCGAACCAGCAATATATCGATCGATATCAAAGAATTCTGGTATCGAACCAGCACTACTTCTGTTGCATACTGTGCTTCTACTGTGAACTGTGTTCTATGTGAATATTAGACATACAACGTATATATCGAGTATCGAACAAAATTCAGGTATCGATCGGTATCGAACAAAACCTGGTATCGAACCAGCACTAAACAGCGCCACACTGCAGTCAAAGCTAAGTGTACCCTGCACTAGACTTACCAATAGGTGAATCTGAATGAACACAGTGACAGCGACACTGAAAGTTGCAGAGATCTTCAGAAACTAATGTCTCTTCTGGAAGAGACATTCAAACTGTCACCAAACAGCATAAGTTCAGACTGTTGACTCTTGCACTAGAAAGTTGGCCACAGCAGAAGACAATGCAGGAATTTAGTGTTACAAAACACAATGGTGAAAAACCTCAAGAAGGAAAAGGCTATTTTAGCTGATCAGACAGATGCAAAGAGAGCAGACCTGTCACACGTACAGCTTTATGCAGATTGTTTCCACCCATGTCCCGTTCTCCCACGCATGTGACAAAATTTCCATCATAATAGAAGCATCCTGAAATGCTAATTTATTTCAGTTACTACTGGTGTTGTTCCACTTTATCTTTACCATTACAATAGCAAATCACAACCATTCTATCGGAGCATTTGACTTCCTGACCTACCTAAGCAAGCCTATGATCTGGGCCAACCATTGCACTGATCAATAAGGCACCAGGGAAGACGAAACCAGGCACGAAGATGGCAGCATCGCTTTCAAAGATTAATCCTAAAATAATGATAATAAAAATACATATTAATAACATAATATATATATATATTATGTTATTAATATGTATTTCTATTATCATTATTTTAGGATTAATCATTGTAAAGCCCCCCAGAACAATTATTTGGATGGGGCGCTATTTAAGAAATAAACTATTATTATTATTATTACTTGAAAAAATTGCAATGTAATGAACGATCACCTTCCAGGCTTCCAAATGCAAGCAATATCTTGTTATTTTATTACATTAATGTTAATAATAAATTAAAATAATATGTATATACCTATTTTTATGTATTAAATTATCATCATTGCATAATGTATTACATTATTATTAAACTATAATATATAATATTGTCATTATGAATAAGTAAAACGAAGGCCTAAGTCAATTTTAATAATAATAATAATAGTTTATTTCTTAAATAGCGCCCCATCCAAATAATTGTTCTGGGGGGCTTTACAATGATTAATCCTAAAATAATGATAATAAAAATACATTTTAAAAAATAATATATATATATATATATATATAAAAATATAATTAGTTCAAAAACATGAATCCCATTCATTAGGCTTTCAAATTATGCCTTTCACAGAAATAATTAGCTTTAGCAAACATGTGCTTAGTGCAGAGATGGGGTGAGTACAGTACAAATGTACTCGAGTACGAGTACGATTTGAACATGATGAGTCCCAAAAAGAGAGTACATTACTTTACAATATACTCGATACTTTAGATGTAATCATGATTACTTTCATGATTACTTTAATGAATATCCTGTATCTAACATAAAGGCGACTTTCATGGAATCTCGGGTGTCATTCTTGTTCTGTTGTTGTGTCACTAATGTTCTAACTGATTACTGCTATCCACTACCCAGGTGTTATTATTATTAATAATTAGAGACTTTCTCAGGTATTGATGAATCATTTAAGCTGGATTAATAATTTAATTTATGGTTTCTGAATCAAATAAAATAGGGGGATTTAAGAATTTCAAATACACATGATCAAATACATTACAATAACAACACTTCAAAACTAGGGGGCATATTCAAAAGTATCCAATTCAAATATGTAGTATATCAGATGGGTCCAGACATGGGGAAATACATTTGTATTTGAAAGTATTTAAATATTTTTTAAAGTATAAATTTGTATTTTATGTTTAGGAATTTAAAGTATTTGTATTTAAATACTTTCCTAAAGTATTTGACTTTTTCAAATGTTTTCAAATACATTGTCAGTATCAACTTTTTTTTCACTGTCACATGAATGCCTGAAATGATTACTTTTGCACTGAACCACCCAGGCTAATTACGATTACTGCATGACATTTCACTAAGCCAGAGATGGAGTAATCTATTGACTCGCACTCATATGAGACAACTTTTTAAAAGTCTCGTCTCGTCGAAAAAAATTCTTTCTCGTACTCGAGTACATTCCCAAAAGTAATCGTACTCAGATTACTTTCACGATTACTTTTTTTTCATATGAACAGTTGCAAGCAAATATATTAGACAGATAAAAAAAATACTTTAGGAAAGTATTTAAATACAAATATTTTTAAATTTCCCTAAACATCAAATACAAATACTTAAAAAGTATTTAAATACTTTAAAAACAAATTTATTTGACCCCCATCTGATATACTACATATTTGAATTGGATAATCTTGAATATGCACCCCTGGTTTTGAAGTGTTGTTATTGTAATGTTTGTTTGATCATGTGCATTTGAAATTCTTAAATGCCTCCTATTTGTATTTGATTCAGAAACCATAAATTAAATTATTAATCCAGCATTAAATGATTCATCAAATACCTGAGAAAGTCGTCTAATTATTAATAATAATAACATCTGGATAGTGGATAGCAGTAATTAGTTAGAACATTAGTGACACAACAACAGAACAAGAATGACACCTAGGGATTCCATAAAAGTCGCCTTTAGTTAGAAACAGGATATTCATTAAAGTAATCAAAAAATCAGTTAATTGAAAAATGTACTCGTGGTATTTAAATTTAAGTAATCTACTTTTTCCAGTACATTTTTTTTCTTTCTCTCATGCATGTTAAAAAGTAATCGTACTGATCGAGTACATTTTTATTGTACTCACTCCATCTCTGGCATCCAGCACATGTATATCAAATACTAATTAGTTCAAAAACATGAATCCCATTCATCAGGCTTTCAAATTATGCCTTTCACAGAGAATACATTAGCTTTAGCAAACATGTACTTAGTGAAAATTGTTCAATATTATGAAAGAATTGTCATACTAAAACATATTTCTGGAAATTTACTTTTGCAGAGTTCACCCATAACACACACATGATTGTTACAGAAACATGCTATAAATAGATATCATATACATACTATGTACATATAATAACATTATGTACAGCACTTTACCATGTTGGATATTGTGCTTTAGAAATAATAAATATATTACATAAAGTAACTAGATTATACTTTATTTAAAAAAAACAGTATATATATTTTTATTTAATGCTATGTATCTTTACACCTAAAAAGTGGCTAAACTAGTCAGGGTCCTTGTCAGTGGCTGAGATTTACATTAAATTTTCAATTTAATGAAGGTACTGGCTAGAGATAGTGGTGAATACTTTTCCTTTGTACAATTAGTATTTTCACATATTAATTTCAGTGTGGCAGAATTTTTCCCACATTAGTAGAAATGTTCAATATAACAGGTCTGAGTAATGTATATGTAACATGTGGGCATGCAAATTTTATAACATGAATAAAACAATTATATTACCATGGTATTGACTTTGGCTAAGTGTGTCGTCACATATAAAATATCATACATGTCAGAGCCATGTTAATTGTCACTTTGTTTCTTGTATAGGCAGATGCGGATGTACAGTGAAATGCCAGGAAGCTGGTATGCAGTATCATCAAAGAGAGTGAACTCACACAATGTCATCGATATCCAAGCTGATGTAGTTCACTAAAGAATGTCGAACCTGTCTAACAGTGTCGAGAGAGGTTGACCAAAGGGTTACGCCATGTTTGACAGACCATGGCATCCACCGTTCCATCACCAACTGCAAAGCTAGTCAGGCTTCACCATATTCGCATGTCAAGCACTCTGCATTCTGCATTGGTCTCTAGTCAGTCAGGGTATCTGACCGGCATGAAAGCCAGTGTACACACCACCAGTACTGTGGAGCCTGTCATGATGCAACACACAGTACAACTGGGATCACTTCACTTGGTTGACATTCAAATACATGACATTTAATATGCAGCATATTGCACGGCTCATTGTTGTATAATCTTGTCCACAAATACAACTGTCCTGTATAGCATATTAACTTGTTGAACTAGTTGTAGTAAGCATTGTTCAGTTTCTTGTTGACCTGTAAAGAAAAGCATGTACTGTATTAAATTTCAGTAAACAAAAAACATGCATCATGGTAGTGGAGTTGGGAGTAAATAATGATGCCATGTAATAACTATTACATGGTGTACACATATTCATTTTTTACATTTTATGTCAAACATGAATATGTAAGGTTGTCTGGTCAAAGCAAATGTTGGAAATGACAAAATAAGGTTATTGTGATGCCAACAGCACATTCCCTCAGAAAATATTCAAGCATTCATAATATGTATGTCTACCTTCTTCAACACTGTATTATTGATTTTTTTAGTCATCGCTACAGTATTTTCCCTGCTATATGATGAGTGAGGTGGACCACCTCAGTGTTTTTTTCTAAGCCAATTTGCTCAAAATATGCCTCATAGGTATTTCTTGCTATAAACATGTTTACACTTGTAGCTGTGCATTTGTTTCCTCTCTATTTCCAGGGAATAAGTTAAAAAAGAATGCACCATTTTGAAGGTAATTTTTTAAAATTTTCACTCCCCCCCCACTCACATAGTGTATGTGCATTAATGTCTGTGTTTACACACTGGGTTAATATGCATTATACAAGACTAACAAGAACAAAGGTCATTCTAGTTTTCCATGTTCAAGATAATATGTGAATGAAAACAATGTGTATTTAAATGGACATATTAAAATATTTTTTATAATTTTTACGTTGTTGATTGTTAAAATGTTTAATTTACCTGGATTGATCAGATGTGAGACTCCCACAGACTCGTATCCTCCCGGCATTTGCCATACCCATGTGACTGCCCTTTAAACTTAGCCCCTCCCCTGCCTTGTCTACTTTTTCATTGTAGTGTGGCCTGTAGCAATATTATAATTCGAATATATGATGCATTCATATAATGCTGTGATGAAAATGTTGATAAATATTTGAAAACAACTGGCACGTGTAAGTTGAAAGGTACCAGGTACATAGACTACAGCCAGGCATCATTGACTACAATGGAAACAAGTGCAAGAATGTTATATGTAATACTTGCATGATATAATAGTTACACCTATTGTATTAACATTTTAATCAATCATGGCTGTCATAAAAATCTTAATTATTTTGCATAAAATGTAATGGAAATAACAACATTCAGTAATATATAGTACTGAAATGTGAGTCGCAAAACACTGTTTTAATAATTGTGAGATTAATGTAATTTTCCGTTTGACGTTCTGTTAACGAGATAACGGATGCTCCCCTAAAAATACAACGCTTCTTGCCCGACCAACAAGAGCCTACTACCAGTCCCCATGTCAATTTTATTTATCATTCCCTCCCTCCCGTCATCTATTCTCTATGGATATGTACTTTCGCAATTACTAAGTTTATTAACAAGATCCTGCATAATCAAATACAATACCGGTACATATCAACACAGGTTGTGTCTGGCGAGTGATGCCGAGCGATATTGATGGCGACTGTCAACTCAAACTGGCTTGCCTTGTCAGCGACACTGATAATCTTACAAGTTAGAGAATCCACGTCGAGTAGACGTTCACAAGAGTGAAATTTGCCCCCGCCCACTCGCTCTTTTGCTAACTCGTAATGCACTTAATGGTATTTTGAAAATCCTTTTTTTAATCTTAGTCATGACGCGCAAAAGCATGCGATTTGTTATTGTGCCGCAGTAGGTCGATCTCGCATAAAGCACGTGACCCAAAAAGCAAAGGACGTCGGCAGCTGCGATTGTTTCGCCAGTTATACCCGGTGTAACGGGATTCTTTTTTTAAAAAAAAGAAAAGTACGCATTTAAAAAATTAACTGACTGTGCATACAATTTAAACTATTAACACATTACACATCTGGTCATAAAAGAACCGGTTTGGCGATTAGCAAACGAGTGAAAATGGTGTCACATGTGTGTTTGTAGTCCATTTCAAGTCATCAGACACATTTAAAAGTTTGTAGACTGGCTTAACAGTTAACATCCATGTGTCCACCAAAACATGTGTGACTTGCAATAATTTTATTCTGCATAAAGCCCTGTTTAGGGCAGAAATAAGTTGATGTACTTATGTTTTTATTGTGATGACAGAATGACCCCCATACATATGGTGAATTATGCACAGTAGCTAGCAGTCATTCAGTTGGTGGTAGTGTTTTGCTTGCTATGGTTGCTGTTAATAAAAATTCATGCACTTGGCCCAAAATCAATCAACTCCTGACTTGTGTTGTTCCTTCTGCATAAAAGGTCTATTCATACACAAGTATTCACCACTGATGGTCCTTCATGATTCATACAGAGTGAACAGGAGTAAAGCTCTAGCTACTAAGTCTGGCCAATAGTGCAAGATTTGTACAGTGTCTGTAGCATTTAATAATAATAGAGTGAACATTTTCAAACATGATGTTCATCATTGTTAGTCATAGCACAGTTACAAGGGATGTGGTTAAGTATAGATGCAAGTGAGGTGCATTAGCACAAGTCCAAGCATGTTTCCGCAGCACTCATATGGGAAGTCACTGACAGTGGATAACATTGTGCTTTTAATAAGTTTGAAAGAGTGTCCACAATGTGTGTATTACCTCGAGAAAACAACCAAAAACATAAGCACCAGCTACACGATACCCTAGCCACATACTTGTGAATTTGTGACTGAAACAGAGTTCCAAGCTAAACGAAAGAAAAAGTAGTCTAATGGAGGTAGGTGGAACTAATGCCAAGTTCCTGGACTTGTGCTTTTGTGTTGAAGCTGAGGGCCTAGTTCCCACAGTCAATACAGCAAGTGGACCAAAGTAAAATTGATTCAGCCAATCATATTCCTATCAGCGTAGGGTTGGAATGGTGATTCCATGTACCATAGACCTCTTCTGGGTCACAAGTTTGCGCCAGAACTATGGTATGATCTTAATATACAAGAGGGCACACAAAGGTAAAACTGATTACACAATTAAAAGGATAGATGTTTCACTGTTTGGAAATGTCACAATGCATGGTTGGGTGATTCTGCGATGGTGACAACTGTTAGAATATGTCCATGTGGTGAAGAATGTTTGAATATTCAGTCATCCCCAGTCCTGTTGTCCCCAAGTCACCAATGTCTCTGGTAACACATTGAGCAGAAACCACACCACAAATGACACACCAACTTAGGGATGATCTCAAATGTTGGTCACGTCCCAAAAGATATTACTGCTTTAGTATTGGTTTAAATCACCCCAACCAGTATTTGAGTATGTGTTCTGAGACAGTGTTTATGATCTAAAACTATTAAATGAATGTTATTGTCAATTTGTATTAATGTTTTGCTCATAAGATGGCGCCACTGTAGAATTGATTTCCCACTGATACATGTATATAGTGATCATAGACCAAAACCCACCAGGCTTTTGTGCAGGATCACAGTCCAAATAATCCTTTTTGATGTGTGTGCACATGCCCATGTGTATGCACGTGCACATGCCCATGTGTATGCACGTGCACATGCCCATGTGTATGCACATGCACATGCAAACCTTGGCTTAGGCAAAATTAACCTAAATTATTAGCATTCTCTACTACCTCACCCATCATTTTATCCAGGGGAAACACTGCACATAATACAATATTGTGTAACTTGGTAAACATATGAACATACCCCAATATATCAGATTATATTTAAACACTCCTTGCAAAAAACAACACATGATCATCAGCATGATCAATAACTTTACTCTATTAGCAAGCAATATGTGGATTCGATTGGATTTATTTAATATAAAATGTAAAACATTGTACGGATATATATATAAGATATAAATACAAAGTACATTAAATAAAAGTATGACACAAAAAGTGCAAGCACTTATTTCCATTGTGGTCCCAGTGTGATAGTTGTAATCTATTTTCACGTTCTACCATTAAAAAAGGATTGAGATTTTTGAAGTGTCAGAAGCAGACCCATACTATAAGTATTAGGCATCTGGGTAACTACTTTCATTGTAACAAAATATGAATGGTATTTCAATGTTCAAATATATGCAGCTTTTTTCCAGATGCTTCTGCACCTACCATCTTCTGTATTGACTGGGGCAGAGGCTTTGCAGCTCAGATCAGACTAATCTCCCACCGACAAGTAAAACACAAGGACGAAACCCTACGACAGACCGCAGACAGACAGATGTAGTTCTTCATTGGGGCTGGGTTTTTTTAAACTGCATCTTGCAAGCTTATGAGGTCTCTGATCTCATTCCTCGGACAAAAGCAACTGCAACCCACTGGCCTGAAGTTCTAAAACACCTAACCCCGTTGCTCACCAAAATACCCAAACACCTCTCCTGGGGACTACAAAACAAAGGTCATTTTACTTTATTCTTAACAGGATCTTTACGAGCTGTTAATGAGAGAATAGCTCTGCGTCTCAACATGAAATCAGGCTAGAACATTTCTACAAGGTGCTTTATAAGAAAGGAAGATAGAATACAGTCGATTATCTTAATGAAACCACTCAGTGTTTTGGTGGTACACCCATCAGAACCTCTATTTGTCACTGTGATCAATTATCATATGGCAAGAAGAAAGTGAAACAGCGCCACACTGCAGTCAAAGCTAAGTGTACCCTGCACTAGACTTACCAATAGGTGAATCTGAATGAACACAGTGACAGCGATACTGAAAGTTGCAGAGAGCTTCAGAAACTAATGTCTCTTCTGGAAGAGACATTCAAACTGTCACCAAACAGCAACAGTTCAGACTGTTGACTCTTGCACTAGAAAGTTGGCCACAGCAGAAGACAATGCAGGAATTTAGTGTTAAAAAACACAATGGTGGAAAACCTCAAGAAGGAAAAGACTATTTTAGCTGATCAGACAGATGCAAAGAGAGCAGACTGTCACACGTACAGCTTTATGCAGATTGTTTCCACCCATGTCCCGTTCTCCGACGTGTGTGACAAAATTTCCATCATAATAGAAGCATCCTGAAATGCTAATTTATTTCAGTTACTATTGGTGTTGTTCCAATTTATATTTAACATTACAACCGAAGAGCATAACAGGCATTTTACTTAAATTAATTTAATTGTTATTATCTTGTGGTCTCGAAACAGCAAATCACAACCATTCTATCAGAGCATTTGAATGCCTGACCTAGCTAAGCAAGCCCACGATCTGGGCCGACCATTGCACTAATCAATATGGCACCAGCGAAGACGAAACCATGCACGAAGATGGCAGGATCGCTTTCAATGAAGAAATGTTCGGAAATATCTCCAGGCGTAGAGGTATGAGCCATATCACTGATCTGGATTGAATAAGTAGAAGGGACAGAGGATTGTCACATGTGTTTTGTCGTGTATGTAACTCCCAGATAAGTGTTGCTGTGGCAGGCAAAAATGATGCGATTCGCCGCGAAAAACACCAACCGATGAGAGTTCACCAACGGGATCATTTGTGTGAACCCAAAGGACCAGGAGATCACCAGGCGTGATTTGTGTGAACCAAAGGACCAGGAGATCACCAGGCGGGTGATTGTTGTGTGAACCCAAAGGACCAGGAGATCACCAGGCGGGTGATTGTAGTGTGAACCCAAAGGACCAGGAGATCACCAGGCGGTGATTGTAGTGTGAACCCAAAGGACCAGGAGATCACCAGGCGGGTGATTGTTGTGTGAACCCAAAGGACCAGGAGATCACCAGGCGGGTGATTGTTGTATGAACCCAAAGGACCAGGAGATCACCAGGCGGGTGATTGTTGTGTGAACCCAAAGGACCAGGAGATCACCAGGCGGGTGATTGTTGTGTGAACCCAAAGGACCAGGAGATCACCAGGCGGGTGATTGTTGTGTGAACCCAAAGGACCAGGAGATCACCAGGCGGGTGATTGTTGTGTGAACCCAAAGGACCAGGAGATCACCAGCGGGTGATTGCTGTGTGAACCCAAAGGACCAGGAGATCACCAGGTTGATTGTGAAAATAATGAATTGTTGATTGTTGCAGAATCTCTGTTTGTGAACATGGTTGCAGAGCGCACACAACCTATCGTTTCTGCTGGCAGACCATTACAGGAAAGTCGTGAAGGAGATGTTTCCAGGTAGTGAAACAGCCAAGAAGCTTTCTGAGGCCGGCCAATTTCAGGTGTTAACTGTATGGAGGTCCACTATTTAGGTATTTTATAAGGTGTACTGGTGTGTGCTCGTTTACAGATGGCTTGCTCAGCCAGTTCTAGATGTTTGCATTGTAAACTGTGGAGATTCACCATTGAGCTTGATTTTTATAAAGTGTGCTGATTTGACTGTGGCTGGAGCGGTGCGTGGGACCAGTCACACGCTGGACAAGTCCTGCCGATGCCAGAATGTTTGTTATTCGGCTTACTCCCGGTGATAGTGCGTTGTCGAAATGAAAATTGAAATTGCTCAATATCAATAGTCATCCGGGGATGATCACAAGTGACAATGATCTAACACAGCCGGGGTTGCAGTTTAAGAAACTCAACCGATTGCAGAAGCATAGCGGTGGTCTGGGTGTTCTACACAGAAGTTCACTGAATTTGGTTGAGTTTTTTCATTTGTTGTGTGACATGTTGGGAAAATACAGACTTCTGGTTGACGGCAGATCCCGGGTACTACATTTAAAGTGGTCTAAATTACATTGTTTCAAATATATAAGTGATTAAATGTTTACACCGTGGATTTTGAATAGCGGATTACATGTGGAACATTTGTGACGTTTTTTCTGCTGGGAATCTTAAGATTTTATTCACTTTTATATTTGATTTCCACATTTGAGGCGGACAGCGGACAGATATTTTGGTTATGTGTCCCTCTTAAATTGGACAGTAAGCGAAAACACAGCAAAAAATCACAAAATATTTTGATTACAAGATGGCGGCAGACAGGACATCGTGACCCGTGCAGTGTGACAAAACAAGGCTAAACTTTAGGTGCCCCAGGGCACCGTCTTAGAACCTCTTCTTTTACTTTCATATACTAATTATCTTCCAGATGTCGTATGCTCCTCTCATACCAAGCTGTTCGCAGACGACTGCCTCCTCTTTAAGAGCATCACTACTGACAGAGACCAGCAGGCTCTCCAGTCAGATCTGTCATCACTGGAACAGTGGGAGAAAGACTTTAATCCAGGAAAGTGCACAGCCATCGGAGTAAAGCCAAAACAAAAAAAAACTGCCCGTGAAACATTGTATGCCATCCATAATAAAATGCTAGGAACATCCGACACAAGTAGATACCTTGGCATCTCAATCACTGACAACCCAACATGGTCAAGACATACAGCAATAACGGCAGGGAAAGAAAACAGAGTCCTTGGTTTCCTGCGACAAAACATCAATGACAGCTCAACCAAAGTCAAGGCCATTTCCTACACCACCATGGTACGGCCCATTATGGAACATGCTTCTGCTGCTTGGGACCCCCACCTCCAGAAAGACATCAGCCAACTAGAGAGAGTACAGCGACGAGCAGCCAGATTCTGCTGCGGCGACTACACAAACAGAACACCAGGATGTGTTGATGACATGCTAAAGGTGCTACACTGGGAAAGCCTGGAAGCGAGCAGGAAGAACAACTGCCTAAGTCTCCTTCACAACACATCAACACCGGTCATGTTGACATCACCATAGACTAGTACCTACAAAGGAGTGACCCCAGAATGCGGGGAGCCCAGCGTTTTCGACATGAAGGACAGACTACCCAGCCCTTTACCATCCCTTTTACCAGGGAACACTTAGACAATGGAATAGGCTCCCCACAAGCCTATCAGTCACCACATGCCCAGAGGATTTCAGGGCTGGCCTTTGTGCCTTAACATCTGCTGTAATTTCTTCATGAGACTATGTACATCATAATTATATTTGTTTTAAACATCATAAGAGGTCCATACAATAACTTTATTAATGTTTTAATTTTTATTAACTGTTTTTAGAGAGCATACACTGCCCCCCCCCCACCCCCAGTGTACAAACTTCGTTGGACTTTTAACACCATGCAAGGACCCAGTCCAGTATATAATAATAGTATTTATTTGGTATAGCGCCACATCCATAATCGTTCCTGGCGCTTCACAACATATTACAATTTAAAAGACATAAAAAGATATATGTATACAGTAAAACAAATACTAGTGTATATGTGTATATATATGTATAGGTATATAAATAAATAAAATTAGTACGGTATTAAATAGCGTAGCACTTTTAAATAAATTAATTAATTACGTATTCTATTAGTCATAAAACTACATAATAATCGGTCTAGTGTATAATTATATTACAATTATACTGATAAATGACGAACATATGTGTCTTCAGTAGACATTTGGAGCTGGTGAGATTGTCACAAGTCTTATATGTAAGAAGCAGAAGACAATAGGATTGCTGGGAGGAAGTGACAGCGGGATTAATCAAGTGTTCTGTCAGCTTTGTTGACACTCAACAAGGTTCACAAAGAATATGACGAAGCAGTTAGTGAATGTACTGACAGTCTTGCAGATACTGCTACCCAATATGTTGTATGATATATTGTTGTATGATATATTGATATAGTTGGATACATACACAGAGATCAACTCTCAAATAATTGTGCTGTGAACTTATTCCGTATGATTACTATATATTGTACTACTGAGCATTTTAGCAAAATTAACTGATGTTATAATTTATTAATTAATGGTTACAACTGCATAGATGCTACAACATTAAACAAACTATGAAAAAATTTGATAGGGGTATGCAAATCAATATAAGATAACTTCTTCAGTATACCCATTTTTCTAACATTTTATAATCTTTGTTTGTACTATGTTCTGTATTATGTTGGTGTTGGAAATTAAACATGTTGATGGATTGATATGCGTGCTTGCAACATTTGTACCAGCCATTTCTTTTTCACAACTCTTGGTGATCCCACCTCATGTCATTGGGGTAGTCACCAGCCAAAGTCCCAGCCCTCGTCGTAATCTCCCCACCCTTCCCAATAGATAGGGTAATGGGATAGATAAATCACCATCAAACTAAACACAGTGAACCCAGTTGACCATGGGTCCACCACCACCCTTTTGGGTATCAGCCAACCAAAACACAGTGATAGCAGACCAACTCCATGTCAGTCTACCAGTCAGGACAATTGTAGTGGAGTAGATGTCATAGTGAATACTCAGAGTACTAATGAGACAAGTGTTAGGGTAGTTACAACACCACAATGGGAGTTTGACCAGACAAGACACAGAGGTGTTAATCCAGCCTCCAGCATGTCCACTAGTGAGGACAATAACAATGGAGTAGGTGTTAAAGTAGACACTCTGTGTACTTAGTACTGGGGCAAATGTCAAAGTAAACACAATAGCAGAAGCACTTTGGACTACTGACCAACAGTCACACCCAGGTGATTATGAGCCCTGGACATGTAAGTGAGAGCAGGTGACAGTCAGAAGTCCACAGCTCTGTCTTCTTCTCATGTTCTTGTTAGTGTACTGAGTGTCTGGCGAAATGGAGATATTTAGCCATGTATTGGCTAGGTTTACATTTATGTAAATACGTGCCGTTGTTCGCTAACTTGTCAATACCGTATGCAGAACAAGTACCTAACTATTATAAACATGCAATTTTCCGTAAATTCTCTTACCCCAAATTTCATAGGCCGTCAGTTAATAACTACAAAGTTTATATTCCAACCTGTTAGAATCCACATTAATGCCACCTAAAGGTACCATCACAAGTTGCACCATGTGATGGATCCATTGCATGCAATATAATTGTATGCAATTCTGTTTCAAGCAAGTTGCACGTTTAACACATGTTCTATAATATTCAACTTTGTTGCACGCAATAACCAATCAGAAGCCGCCGCCGTCATCAGCAACAATGTCAAAAGCAAACAGTGTTAACGAAGATGAAACTCAACAAAGATGAAACTCAACATTTAATTGAGCTATTCCAGGGGCATGAATGCCTCTAGAATACAAGCCACGATACCACCGGAACATCGGGCAGCGGCAATTACAGCGATAAAAATTGCAATGGTTGCAGACTTGCAGCTACTGACCAAAGTTTCACTGGTGAGTGCAACGTGTTTTCCATCGTATAGCCTCTATAGTGTCGCGCCACAGATTCTTATCACATTGGCGTCATGGAAGTTACTTCCTTATTATTATTATTAAATAACGAACCAACATTTTATAGGAGTTTTGCGCGGTGTCGCTCGCCGCTCCGTCTGACCACCCGCCCCCTTTGATATTCGTGGCGTAGTGTTCCCCGCACCATACTCCTTTCTCCCCAAGGTGACGTTGTTTTTTGCCGTAACAACAATCAGAAAATAACGACTTTTTCGCTCTGTTGATCAACCGCGGACCCGGAGATCAAACACGTAAGAAACCATTGTTTTTACATTCACTCCTTACTGCAGCAAGAAAACCCATGCCGCTTCAGTCGTCTAGTTTTGAAATACCTTTTATCACTAGAGTAAACATTGGGACCTTAGCTTTTTTGCAGCTGCACACCACCTTTTGAATATGCTTCATTCTACTGCTAGATCAGGTGGAAATATAGCTCAATTATGCCATCATTTAAAAACTTGTTTATAACTTTACCTCACAATTACCATAACTCGGTGGCACTTCAATCAATCTGACGACAACTTGACTATTTTCCGACTCTGATTGATCAACCTTTCTGCCTGGGTGCGCCTCTGATCTTGTTTACGAAGGGTTTATGCGCTATACAAGTTATCTTGTTGTATGTTTTTATTACAGCAGACTCTGACGTCCGGCCACATCCGTGAAAGGCCCTATACGACCAGAGGTCGTGCACAATAAACCACCAGAGGCCAGGCCCAGCAAATCACCAGAGGCCCTGTCGACGTTGATGTCAGACACCGGCAGAACATCACGCCGACCACGGGTACAGTGATAACAACCGGTAAGTGATGTTCAGATCTCCCGTGTTTGTGAATGATCAGAGTCTAATCAAACTGATGTTTATCATTATTGATAGTAAATCATTATTTTGAGTCGAGGGTTTAATTGTGAAAGCTGTCCGCTTTAGGACGAACACGTACACAATTTTGTATGATCATTCTGACCGCACAATTATCTATCATTAGTTTGTGGTCACACCAAATTACAAGAATAATGCCAGTCGATATAATAGCGATCAAATGTAATGTCAAATTGAATATGACTAATTGCATCACTAGAATCCTATGGTTATTATGTTTGTTTGTCGAAATACACAGTCGCGATATTTTAGGTAATGTTTTGGCAAAGAAAGCAGCATTACTTTCTACAACAGTTTAAAATTGGGGTCATAACTGGAAGCAAGGTGACAATGTTTGTATGGGACAGACGTAGTTATTTCTTGAGCATTGAATTGCGAAGCATTTGTGCACACACATGGGATTATTTACTTTACAGATGCTGCACCAATGTCACCATATGTACGGGAGGTGGCTGTGATCGCCATCTTCATTCTCCTGTCTTGCGTCACATTAGTCAGGAACAAAACGTTGCTGATTAACGAATATGTTCGTGACGACGCAATCGATATTCTTGCAAACACCGAGACGTGGTTGAAGCGAGGCAGTGATTCAGCATTTATCACCGAACTTACTTCATCGTGAAACATACTCATGAAACTACTCGCATCACCATGTTTTAAGCACATGGAGCTATTGCGGGCTCGCCTCATGGGAACCAACGTATGCCCTCTCGATGTTTACGTTGTGTACCATCCACCTGTGTCAACCAAGAACTTGGGCACATTCACTGACTTCATGACTGAATTAGAAACTTTTTTCAGTGAAATTACCCTCTCTGTTGTGCCAGCAGTAGTTGTCGGTGATTTCAATATTCATTACGATGACCCTTCAAAGGCTGACAAACTAATTGATTTATTAGGCACGTTTGGTGTAATTCAACATGTGACAACTCCGACACATATACACGGATACATTCTCGAACTCGTGATCAGGCGGGCTGTTGACCAGTCAGTGGCGTCAGTGAGAGTGAAGCCAATAGCTGATCATCACTGCATTGACTGTGTGCTTGCAATGCCCAGACCGTCCATGCCCCCCGTTAATGTTCCTGTCAGAGACTTTCGTCAGCTGCAAATTGAACATTTCAGGGACGATTTTGCCTACCAGTGCCAACAGTTGCCCCAAAGGCATCCTGAAAACACTCAACAGATGATTAATGATTATGACACAGTTCTCCAAACGGTCCTTGAAAAACACGCCCCAATCACGAAGAGGGTGAGACGAAGGGTAGGCCGCCATGTGCGTGATACACCAACGATGTGAAAGAAGCTAGAGAGGAGCGCCAGTGCGAGCATCGCTGGAGGACGACTAAACGCGAAGTTCACTGCCAGCTCTATAATTGAGGCCTGAAATGCGTCGACGGCTTGCATAACCAAGACTAAGTGTAAACGTCACCAGGACACTCTACAGGGAGCTGACAACAAGTCGATGTTCCGGCTTGTCAGGTCTTTGAGAGCTATACAGAAGGCCATCTACCCAAAATTTTGCTCCACTGAAGATGGTTGTAGCAAGTTTGCACAACACTTCAGTGAGAAAGTACGAATGATTCGGGTAGAGCTAGAAGTGCCGCGCTCCCCAAACCCACCATTGGTAGAGAAAACATGCTTTCACAGAACCACTCGTTTCGGTCGAGCCAACGTCTGATGATGAAATAGAAAAGATTGTGTTTGGTCTAACTAAGACCTGTGAACTTGATCCGCTGCCAGCCAAACAGATTCAGCAGTGCCTGTCATCATTGGTGCCCATCATCACCGCTATTACTAATAAGTTATTGGAGGAAGGGACAATGCCATCTGCTTTATAGGTGGCCTGTGTTCACCCATTATAAAAGAAGCCGTCTTTAGACCATGATATGCTACATAACTACCGACCCGTTAGCACTCTCTCATCTATATACAAGGTTATTGAAAAGGTCGTGGCTCTGCGAGTGTCTGATCATCTTGATTCACAAAACCTGAACGAACCATTCCAGTCAGCATATCGAAGACAACATTCAACAGAAACAACATTGCTGAGAGTCTGCAGCAATATCTGGGCGGCTTTGGATCGCAAACAAGGTACTCTGCTTGTGCTACTTGACCTCAGTTCAGCTTTCGACACAGTTGACCACACCATACTACTCAATCGGCTCAGCAAGCGTTATGGTATTCAGGGTTACACCCTACAGTGGGTTGCATCTTATCTGCTGGACCGCAAACAGAGGGTTGTGATTGGTCAGGCTACATCAGAAAACCACACTTGTAACACAGGAGTGCCGCAGGGATCCGTGCTGGCCCCAGCACTGTTCTCACTGTATGTCCAACCAGTCGGTGATGTCATCAGAAGACACATGGTCAAGTTTCACCACTAAGCTGACGACCTGCAATTGCTATATACGTTTGATCTGAATCCTACATCATTATCCAAAGCCATACGACATCTTCTATATTGCATAATGGAAATTCGGGAGTGGCTCACCTCAAATTATCTCAAAGTAAATGATCAGAAAACTGAGTTCCTTCCATTTGTGCCTGTATCTACAAAAGAAATTAATTAACGAACTTAGCATTAGTGTTGGTGGTACACTCATCCAAGCCGTTGGTCAAGTAAAAAAACTTGGTGTGCACTTGGATAATCACATGAACATGTCTGCCAACACATCAGAAATTGTTCGATGCTGCTATTTCCACGTCCATCACATCGGTCAGATTAACAAGTTCTTGCCAAGGCAGACAAGGGAGAGGGTGGTCAACGCACTCGTGACATCAAGGCTTGACTATTGTAATTCTCTGCTATATGCCACAGTTGACAAGAACTTTGCCAGACTACAGCGTCTTCAAAATACTGCCGCTAGACTGATCATGCGTGTGGCTAAATATTCAACATCACGTCAGTGCTGAAAGGACTCCATTGGCTGCTGGTCCGGGAACGTGTCTGTTTCAAGATAATGCTACTCGTCCACAGAGCGGTCAACTGTCGTGGACCAGTGTACTTGCGTGACCTTATCTGCATCTACATGCCAACCAGATCACTTCGCTCAGAGGGAACCAAACACCTTAAAAGACCTAAAACAAATTGCAAAGCTGGAGATGCGAGTTTCCCTGCAGCAGCTCCAGACCTGTGGAACAGACCACCTTTTTCAGTACGAGAACTATACAATGAGAACTCTTTTAAGAATACCGTAAAGATGCTATATTTTACAATACTTTGGCTGATGCAGTAATAATTAAAACAAGAGACAATGCATGGAAGAGAACATTAATTCTACCTTAAATGGCCTTTTGGATTTATGTGTTTTAGCCTTCTATATGTGTTTGTTTATTTATAATGTTTTTATTAGTCTGTCTTTATACACTTTTATATAATTTACATTTAATGTTTTCTTTTTTTCTTTTTATTATTTTTTTAGTTATACATTTGGGTAATTAGTTTTAAGGACATGTACATGTAAAGCGCCCTGAATAGTTTTTTTTAGCTAGATTTGGCGCATATCAGTTTCTTTCTTTCTTAGTCACAACTATCCTATGACACAGAAAAAACATCCGCTATGACACCCACTCCGGTGTCATCGCCATCATGGGTATCATCAGTGTCGACCGACCTACCGTTGCCACCAGCAACCTCTGTCTTTACAATTACAACTCGCCCCCAAACAGAATTCGTGAGGTCCGCATTTACCTACAGATTTTACTTGGGTTTCGGGAGAGACGTGTGCGGAAGCAGATGATTTGACACAAGTGACACGAATGGTCCGACCCACGGCATCAGATCTGGGCGGGTGCAGCTATGGTTGAGCCACCGGCTCGTTGTTCGGTGGCTCAGATCCCTACGTGCACTACCAGCTGGACCGTACTGTTCGCTCAGATGTGCATTATTTACATTATTTACATGTGCTTATGATACATTTACATAATTTACATTATATAAATCATTAATGTTATTCTACTGTGTGATGTTACTTTATTTGTACACCTTAAATACGTGATGACATGCTATTACACCAGTGATTATTCTAACCCAACTACGCGGCTATTGATGATTGCCGAATGAAATATTCACATAGAACTAGAATGCTTGAGAGCTGACATTCCACTTCAACACGCACCAAACACAAATGTTGCTCATATTAACATTGTTAGTCATAGCACAGTTACAAGGGATGTGGTTAAGTATAGATGCAAGTGAGGTGCATTAGCACAAGTCCAAGCATGTTTCCACAGCACTCATATGGGAAGTCACTGACAGTGGATAACATTGTGCTTTTAATAAGCTTGAAAGAGTGTCCACAATGTGTGTATTACCTCGAGAAAACAACCAAAAACATAATCACCAGCTACACGATACCCTAGCCACATACTTGTGAATTTGTGACTGAAACAGAGTTATAAGCTAAACGCAAAAAAAGTAGTCTAATGGAGGTGGGTGGAACTAATGCCAAGTTGCTGGAATTGTTCTTTTGTGTTGAAGCTGCGGGCCTAGTTCCCACAGTCAATACAGCAAGTGGACCAAAGTAAAATTGATTCAGCCAATCATATTCCTACCAGCGTTGGGTTGGAATGGTGATTCCATGTACCATAGACCTCTTCTGGGTTACAAGTTTGCGCCAGAACTACGGTATGATCTTAATATACAAGAGTGCATACAAAGGTAAAACTTATTACACAATTAAAACTATAGATGTTTCACTGTTTGGAAATGTCACAATGCATGGTTGGGTGATTCTGCGATGGTGACAACTGTTAGAATATGTCCATGTGGTGAAGAATGTTTGAATATTCAGTCATCCCCAGTCCTGTTGTCCCCAAGTCACCAATGTCTCTGGTAACACATTGAGCAGAAACCATACCACAAATGAACACACCAACTTAGGGATGATTTCAAATGTTGGTCACGTCCCAAAAGATATTACTGCTTTAGTATTGGTTTAAATCACCCCAACCAGTCTTTCAGTATGTGTTCTGAGACAGTGTTTATGATCTAAAACTATTAAATGAATGTTATTGTCAATTTGTATTAATGTTTTGCTCATAAGATGGCGCCACTGTAGAATTGATTTCCCACTGATACATGTATATAGTGATCATAGACCAAAACCCACCAGGCTTTTGTGCAGGGTCACAGTCCAAATAATCCTTGTTGATGTGTATGCACATGCACATGCAAACCTTGTTTTGGACAAAATTAACCTAAATTATTAGCATTCTCTACTACCTCACCCATCATTTTATCCAGGGGAAACACTGCACATAATACAATATTGCGTAACTTGGTAAAGATATAAACACATCCCAATGTATCAGATTCTATTTAAAAACTCCTTGCAAAAACAACACATGATAATCAGCAATGATCAATAACTTTACTCTATTAGCAAGCAATATGTGGATTGGATTTATTTAATATAAAATGTAAAACATTGTACAGATTTACATAAGATATAAAAACAAAGTACATTAAATAAAAGGATGACACAAAAAGTGCAAGCACTTATTTCCATTGTGGTCCCAGTGTGATAGTTGTAATTTATTTTCATGTTCTACCATGAAAAAAGGATTGAGATTTGTGAAGGGTCAGAAGCAGACCCACTCTATAAGTATTAGGCATCTGGGTAACTACTTTCATTGTAACAAAATATGAATGGTATTTCAATGTTCAAATATATGCAGCTTTTTTCCAGATGCTTCTGCACCTACCATCTTCTGTATTGACTGGGGCAGAGGCTTTGCAGCTCAGATCAGACCAATCTCCCACCGACAAGTAAAACACAAGGACGAAACCCTACGACAGACCGCAGACAGACAGATGTAGTTCTTCATTGTGGCTGGGTTTTTTTAAACCTGCATCTTGCAAGCTTATGAGGTCTCTGATCTCATTCCTCGGACACAAGCAACTGCAACCCACTGGCCTGAAGTTCTAAAACACCTAACCCTGTTGCTCACCAAAATACCCAAACACCTCTCCTGGGGACTACAAAACAAAGGTCATTTTACTTTATTCTTAACAGGATCTTTACGAGCTGTTAATGAGAGAATAGCTCTGCGTCTCAACATGAAATCAGGCCAGAACATTTCTACAGGGTGTTTTATAAGAAAGGAAGATAGAATACAGTCGATTATCTCAATAAAACCACTCAGTGTTTTGGTGGTACACCCATCAGAACCTCTATTTGTCACTGTGATCAATTATCATATGGCAAGAAGAAAGTGAAACAGCGCCACACTGCAGTCAAAGCTAAGTGTACCCTGCACTAGACTTACCAATAGGTGAATCTGAATGAACACAGTGACAGCGACACTGAAAGTTGCAGAGATCTTCAGAAACTAATGTCTCTTCTGGAAGAGACATTCAAACTGTCACCAAACAGCAAAAGTTCAGACTGTTGACTCTTGCACTAGAAAGTTGGTCACAGCAGAAGACAATGCAGGAATTTAGTGTTACAAAACACAATGGTGAAAAACCTCAAGAAGGAAAAGGCTATTTTAGCTGATCAGACAGATGCAAAGAGAGCAGACCTGTTACACGTACAGCTTTATGCAGATTGTTTCCACCCATGTCCCGTTCTCCCACGCATGTGACAAAATTTCCAGTTAATCAACTGTCCTCCAGTTTCATAATTTGTTCACCTCTCACATTTCAGACTATGCCCCGTTTTACCAAATGTGTCTGAAATTTACATCATAATAGAAGCATCCTGAAAAGCTAATTTATTTCAGTTACCTTTGGTGTTGTTCCAATTTGTTACAATGGAAGAGCGTAACAGGCATTTTAATTAAATTAATTTTTATTATCTTGTGGTCTCGAAACAGCAAATCACAACCATTCTATCGGAGCATTTGAATGCCTGACCTACCTAAGCAAGCCCACGATCTAGGCCGACCATTCACTGATCAATATGGCACCAGCGAAGACGAAACCATGCACGAAGATGGCAGGATCGCTTTCAATGAAGAAATGCTCGGAAATATATCCAGGCGTGGATCACCGATCTGGATTGAATAAGTAGAAGGGACAGAGGATTGTCACATGTGTTTTGTCGCGTATGTAACTCCCAGATAAGTGTTGCTGTGGCAGGCAAAAATGATGCGATTCGCCGCACAACAACATCCCAACACGTGAACCTTGATCGAGTTTCAAGTGAACAATCGTGCGATTTCATTTTGTGTGAACCCAAAGGACCAGGAGATCACCAGGCAGGTGATTGTAGTGTGAACCCAAAGGACCAGGAGATCACCAGGCGGGTGATTGTTGTGTGAACCCAAAGGACCAGGAGATCACCAGGCGGGTGATTGTTGTGTGAACCCTAAGGACCAAGAGATCACCAGGCAGTGATTGTTGTGGAACCCAAAGGACCAGGAGATCACCAGGCGGGTAAGTGTTGTGTGAACCCAAAGGACCAGGAGATCATCAGGCGGGTAAGTGTTGTGTGAACCCAAAGGACCAGGAGATCACCAGGCGGGTGATTATAGTGTGAACTCAAAGGACCAGATCACCAGGCGGGTGATTTAGTGTGAACCCAAAGGACCAGGAGATCACCAGGCGGGTGATTGTAGTGTGAACCCAAAGGACCAGGAGATCACCAGGCGGGTGATTGTTGTATGAACCCAAAGGACCAGGAGATCACCAGGCAGGTGATTGTTGTATGAACCCAAAGGACCAAGAGATCACCAGGCGGGTGATTGTTGTGTGAACTCAAAGGACCAGGAGATCACCAGGCGGGTGATTGTTGTGTGAACCCAAAGGACCAGGAGATCACCAGCGGGTGATTGCTGTGTGAACCCAAAGGACCAGGAGATCACCAGGCGGGGGGGATTGCTGTGTGAACCCAAAGGACCAGGAGATCAACAGGCAGGTGATTGTTGTGTGAACCTAAGGACTGGAGTCATAGCGACGGGTGATTGTTGCAGAATCTCTTGT
>JAODUO010002395.1:0-28127 GCA_025642075.2 Ridgeia piscesae
CCCCAAAGGCCAGGGATCCCGGGGGGGATTTTGGGAAACCCAAGGGACCAGGGTCCCCAAAAGGGGTAAAAAAAGGGGTTTTTTTCCCCCAAAAGGACCAGGAGATCACCAGGGGTAGGTTGAACCAAAAAGGGAACCAGGAGATCACCAGGCGAGTGATTGGTGTGAACCCGGACCAGGAGATCACCAGGGGTGATTTTGTGTGAACCCAAAGGACCAGGAGATCACCAGGCAGTGATTGTTGTGTGAACCCAAAGGACCAGGAGCACCAGCGAGTGATTGTTGTGTGAACCCTAAGGACCAGGAGATCACCAGGCGGGTGATTGTTGTGTGAACCCAGAAGGACAGGAGACACCAGGCCGGGATTGTTGTGAAACCCAAAAGGACCAGGAGATCACCAGGCGGGTCATGTTGTGGAAACAAAGGCCCGGGAGATCACCAGCGGTGATTGTTGTGGAACCCTAAGGACCAGGAGATCACCAGGGGGGCATGTTGTGTAACCAAGGCCCAAAGAGACACAGGCGGTGATTGTTTGGAACCAAAACCAGGAGATCACCAGGGGTAGTGTTGTGTGAACCCTAAGGACCAAGAGTCCCCGGCGAGTGATTGTTGGTGAACCCAAGACCAGGAGATACCAGGCAGGTGATTGTTGTGTGAACCCTAAGGACCAGGAGATCACCAGGCGGTGATTGTTGGTGAACCCAAAGGACCAGGAGATCACCAGGCGGGTGATTGTTGTGTGAACCCAAAGGACCAGGAGATCCCCAAAGGCCGGTGAATGTTGTAACCCAAAGGACCAGGAGATCACCAGGCGGGTAGTGTTGTGTGACACAAAGGACCAGGAGATCACCAGGCGGTGTTGTTGTGTGAACCCAAAACCCCGGGAATCACCAAGGCAGGTGATTGTTGTGTGAACCCTAAGGACCAGAGATCACCAGGCGAGTGATTGGGTGAACCTAAGGACCAGGAGATCACCAGGCGGATTGTTGTGTGAACCCTAAGGACCAGGAGAATCACAGGCAGGTATTGTGTGTGAACCCAAGGACCAGGAGATCACCAGGGGGGTGATTGGTAAACCCCAAAGACCAGGAGACACAGGTAAAGGGAACCCAAGAGAATCAGGCGGGTATTGTTTGTGAACACAAGGCCCAAAGGAGATCCCCAGGCGGTGATTGTTGTGTGAACCCAAGGACCAGGAGATCACCAGGCGGCAGTGTTGTGTGAACCAAAGGACCAGGAGATCAATGCGGTAAATTTGTTGTGGTTGAACCCTAGGACCAGGAGATCACCAGGCGGGTAGTGTTGTGTGAACCCAAAAGGACCAGGAATCACCAGGCGAGTGATTGTTGTGTGAACCCTAAGGACCGGGAGATCACCAGGCGGTCAGTGTTGTGTGAACCAAAGGACCAGGAGATCACCAGGCCAGGATAATTGTGTGAACCTAAGGACCAAGAGATCACCAGATCACCTACTATATTACGCGTCTCTTTATTTTAACTGATGGCAACGGAGGCTGAATAAATTAATAATAATAATGGGATAGATAAATCACCATCAAACTAAATACAGTAACCCAGTTGACCATGGCCACCACCACCCTTTTGGGTATCAGCCAACCAACACACAGTGATAGCAGACCAATCCATGTCGGCCAGTCAGGACAATTGTAGTGGAGTAGATGTCATAGTGAATACTCAGAGTACTAATGAGACAAGTGTTAGGGTAGTTACAACACCACAATGGGAGTTTGACCAGACAAGACACAGAGGTGTTAATCCAGCCTCCAGCATGTCACAGTGAGGACAAAACAATGGAGTAGGTGTTAAAGTAGACACTCTGTGTACTTAGTACTGGGGCAAATGTCAAAGTAAACACAATAAAACACTTTGGACTACTGACCAACAGTCACACCCAGGTGATTATGAGCCCTGGACATGTGAGAGCAGGTGATAGTCAGAAGTCCATAGCTCTGCATTCATCTCGTGTTCTTGTTAGTGTATTAATGTAGCAAAGGGAATTTAGCCAAGTACTGGCTAGGTTTACATTTACGTAAATACGTGCCGTCGTTCGCTAACTTGTCAATACCGCACGCAAAACAAGTACCTAACTATTATAAACATGTAGTGTCAATTTTCCGTGAATTCAACGCGCTTACCCCAAATTTCATGGGCCGTCAGTTAATAACTACAAAGTTTATATTACAACCGAAGAAGACTATATCATTTATAAAGAAGCACTTAATCAGCTAGCTGAAATTAGAAATTCAAAGAGAAGTACGAACAAAAATAGCTTTTAATATAAAACATGACAGCAAGAGTTTTTATGCGTATGTTCGAAGTAAACAGAAAGTTCAGGATAAGGTCGTCCTCTAGAAGGTAGTGATGGAAACATAATAACAGAGGGATTCTTAATGGCAGAAAACCTAAATGAGTACTTTAGTTCGGTGTTTACAGGGAAGATATTAGTATATTACCAGTCTTGAGACTAAGTTCGAAGGGAGAGAGTTTGACTATTTAGAACAACTTGACCCAAGTAGCTATGAAAATAAGAGATATGAAGGATAATAAATCACCTGATGATGGGATTCCTCCCAAATTACTATTGAAATTGTAGAACAAATCAGCATACGCTGAACAGTGTTCAATTTGTCATTAGAGGAGGGAATAGTTCCGTTGAATGGAAAGAAGCAAACATTATACCATTATTTAAAAAGGTTCGAGAACAAATCAGAGAATATAGAAGTGAGACATCGGTGATTTGCAAACTATTAGAAAGACTAATTAAAGATCACCTGGTTGATTTTCTTGTTAAAATAAATTGTTTCCATGTCAACATGGGTTTTTAAAGCGAGGTCATGCTTAACAAATAGTTATGTTTTGAAGATGTCACAAGGGCTAGATGAGGGATCACCAGTAGATATAATCTACTTAGATTTTAAAAAGCCTTGACAAAGTGCCACACCAAAGACTACTACTTAAACTAAAGGCCCATGGCATAGAAATGGAATGATCAACTGATAGAAAAATGGTTATTGGTAGAAGACAAAGAGTAGTAGTTGATGGGGAGGTTTACAAACGGTTTGAGTGAGTACGCAGGATCAGTACTGGGATCTATTTTATTCTTATATATATCAATGATTTGGATGATGACATAACAGCAAGGTGTTGAAGTTTGCAGACGACACAAAAGGTTTAGGAAAATTAAAGGATGCAGATAGAGCATTTACAAGATGATCTTAATAAGTTGATAGAATGGTCTGAGAAGTGGCAAATGCTGTTTAATTTTGGAAAGTGTAAGTGCCTTCATCAGACATGGGAATGAAGATGCACCTAAAGGAAAAGTACTGCAAACTATTAGGCTGACATAAGGTATGAGATGTGGAATTGCAGCAGCAAGGGAAACCAAATTCTCTGGATTAATTAGGCGAAATATAGTGACAAAGAAAAGAACTAATATACCGCTGTATAAAACAATAGTTAGGTCACTTAGAATATTGTATACAAGCATGGAGGATATCGCAAGAAGGATATTGATATGCTAGATATGGTCGGTCGTAGATTTTGTTATCCAATGGTGACTGCCAACGGTTGTTATAAATTACATACATATGATGTTAGACAACTTTCGTCTTCCACATAAATGACACTATTAGAACAACTCATATATTTAATGTGTCACTAGTTTAAACATTGGATAAGGTTTACTGAAAAACATCATTTTTAAGACTGTAATAAAATAGGAAGGTTTAATTGTAACAAAGTATATGTAAATACAGTTTTTAATTACATTATTATGTATCAATCTACTTCTAAAACAAGTTTACAAATTTTCCTAAACTTGAAACAGCAAAGCTGGCCACTATTCATTAGTGCATCTCATAATCAATCAATAATCTACACTACATATCTCTCTAAATTACATTCAGGGAAGTTTACAAACAATACAAAGTAAGTTACATAAATTTGTTAGATTTTACAATACAGATTATGTATATCATAGGCATGTGTTATAGATTAAAGGCACGGTTATCAGAATACATTATAAACCCAATATTGGACATATTAAAGGAACAAAGGGAAATACGTTATACATTGATAAGATGTTAACACCGATTTACTGCTAATACATTTTAAATCGGTATATAGGATCGCAAGGTGATCCGCTTCTATACCATTGATGATCTACGATTGACGCTCAAGCATTGAGCTGAATCGGCACGTAACAAGCGGCAATATCTAGCCATACTGAGCTGAACGTCAATGATTAATCGTCAGGCTGATTGTGAACGAAACATTTGACAAGTGAAACTACTGCTGAAACTTCGAGAACTGACTGACAGGTATTATGCCATCATTGATCCGGATTCGCGAGTTACTAGTCACAGCTCATGCCGTATTATTCTCCAAGTCAGTGGTAGGTCGCATTAACAAACGTGAGGTTAATTTGAAACAAATATCATATGGGCATGGCTCTCCGATTTATCTCACCTGACACAGATGACACTCGCTCTTCGCATTAAACGTACAGGAATCGATTCAAATTGTCCACAACTGTGAAAAAATGAGATTAATTGATGTTTTAATACTGACATTATTATATTCAGTAGCACTGTCATCAATATAAATACCTGTCATATA
Source organism: Ridgeia piscesae (assembly GCA_025642075.2). Lineage (NCBI taxonomy): Eukaryota > Metazoa > Annelida > Polychaeta > Sabellida > Siboglinidae > Ridgeia > Ridgeia piscesae. The sequence continues at coordinate 4,638 of JAODUO010002395.1, forward strand.
TGTGATGAATCCGTCATGCGGTAGTTGATACACACGTGCTATACATGTCAATTGAACATTCTTAATTGAATATAATGTTACGTTTACACACCTGGTCAATCATAAAAAACTATAATATGTGTACAGTGAAATATTATTATAATATGTATATGATATGACACAGTATATAATTGATAATCAAATTAATAAACTGTACACTTAATTGAACTGTGATCTGACAATCGTACATGATATCAATTGCTCTATACATTTGATGAACAGTGACTGATATTTGTAGATTCAATATGAATGATGTATTCATCTATTCATCAAGAGATACTGCTCATATACATTGATGAACAGTGATCGACAGAGATAATACTGCTCATATATATTGATGAATGTCAAACTGATCATGTAGATATACTGCTTCTATATACATTGATGAATCTGTATGCACTCGCCTCATATACATGAACTGTGATTGACAGTAGATAAACTGCTCATATACATTGATGAATGTGACTGACAGATTAGAAAGACAATACTGCTCATATACATTGATGAACTGTGACTGACAGTAGATGAATACTGCTCATATACATTGATGACTGTGACCGACAAGCAGACAATACTGCTCATATACATTGATGATACGTGACTGCTCATACAGTATGATGATACTCGCTCATATACATTATGACATAGATACCTCATGACTGCGACATTGATAATACGTGCTCATATACATTGATGAATGACGACTAGCATGTATATACAGTATATGACATTTACTGTCATGACGACAGTATCACTGCTTCATATGACACTGATCGAACTGTTGAACGGACAGTCAGGATACTGCTCATATACTGATGAATGACTGACAGTAGATAACTGCTCATACATGATGAATGACTGAATGAACGTCATACACAGTAGACTACATAATATGATACGAGCACGATGATACTGTCATTACATGATGACTGCAACTGTTCATATACATTGATGAACGTGACGACAGATAATCACTGCTCATATCACAGTTGCATGAACTGTATCACAGTAGAAGGATATACTGCTCATATCATTGATGAACGTGACGACAGTATCACATGCTCATATACATGATAATGTACTGACAGTGACAAACTGTTCATAACTGTGATATGACAGCAGTATCATCTACTGCTCATGTACAGTTGATCAAGATATATGCTCACTATATGATTGTGCGACATGTACTAGTCAATGTATATGAGCTAGTATACATTGACTGTCGCGTCGACAGTATGATCAATGTATGTGCAGTCACTATTGTATGGACCGTGACTGACAGGATCACTGTTCATCATAATGATGACTGATGACAGTATCATCTACTGTCAGTCACAGTATCATCAATGTATGATGAGCAGTATTGATTACTGTCATCACAGTTCATACTAATGTATAACTGAGACAGTGTTGATAATACTGTCAGTTACAGTTCATCAATGTATATGAGCAGTATTGTACTGTCAGTCACAGTCTCATCAATGTATATGAGCAGTATTGTACTGTCGGTCACAGTTCATCAATGATATGAGCAGTATTGTCCACTGTCAGTCACTAGTTCATCAATGTATATGAGCAGTATCATCTACTGTCAGTCACAGTTCATCAATGTATATGAGCAGTATTATCTACTGTCGGTTACAGTTCATCAATGTATATGAGCACTATTGTCTGTTGCCAGTCACAGTCCAATGTATATGAGCAGTATCATCTACTGTCGGTCACAGTCCATCAATGTATGTGAGCACTATTGTCCACTGTCGGTCACTGTTCATCAATGTATATGAGCAGTATCATCTACTGTCAATCACAGTTCATCAATGTATATGAGCAGTATTGTCTACTGTCAGTCACAGTTCATCAATGTATATGAGCAGTATTATCTACTGTCGGTTACAGTTCATCAATGTATATGAGCAGTATTGTCCACTGTCAGTCACAGTTCATCAATGTATATGAGCAGTATTGTCCACTGTCGGTCACAGTTCATCAATGCATATGAGCAGTATTGTCCACTGTCAGTCACAGTTCATCAATGTATATGAGCAGTATCATCTACTGTCAGTCACAGTTCATCAATGTATATGAGCAGTATTATCTACTGTCGGTTACAGTTCATCAATGTATATGAGCAGTATTGTCCACTGTCGGTCACAGTTAATCAATGTATATGAGCAGTATTGTCCACTGTCAGTCACAGTTCATCAATGTATATGAGCAGTATCATCTACTGTCAGTCACAGTTCATCAATGTATATGAGCAGTATTATCTACTGTCGGTTACAGTTCATCAATGTATATGAGCAGTATTGTCTACTGTCAGTCACAGTTCATCAATGTATATGAGCAGTATTATCTACTGTCGGTTACAGTTCATCAATGTATATGAGCAGTATCATCTACTGTCAGTCACAGTTCATCAATGTATATGAGCAGTATTGTCCACTGTCTGTCACAGTTCATCAATGTATATGAGCAGTATTGTCCACTGTCGGTCACAGTTCATCAATGTATATGAGCAGTATTATCTAATGTCAGTCACAGGTCATCAATGTATATGAGCAGTATCATCTACTGTCAGTCACAGTCCATCAATGTATATGAGCAGTATTATCTACTGTCGGTTACAGTTCATCAATGTATATGAGCAGTATTGTCTGTTGCCAGTCACAGTCCATCAATGTATATGAGCAGTATCATCTACTGTCAGTCACTGTTCATCAATGTATATGAGCAATATCATCTACTGTCAATCACAGTTCATCAATGTATATGAGCAGTATTATCTACTGTCGGTTACAGTTCATCAATGTATATGAGCAGTATTGTCCACTGTCAGTCACAGTTCATCAATGTATATGAGCAGTATTGTCCACTGTCAGTCACAGTTCATCAATGTATATGAACAGTATTATCTAATGTCAGTCACAGGTCATCAATGTATATGAGCAGTATCATCTACTGTCAGTCACAGTCCATCAATGTATATGAGCAGTATTATCTACTGTCGGTTACAGTTCATCAATGTATATGAGCAGTATTGTCCACTGTCAGTCACAGTTCATCAATGTATATGAGCAGTATTGTCCACTGTCAGTCACAGTTCATCAATGTATATGAGCAGTATTATCTACTGTCAGTCACAGTCCATCAATGTATATGAGCAGAATTATCTACTGTCAGTCACAGTCCATCAATGTATATGAGCAGTATTATTTACTGTCAGTCACAGTTCATCAATGTATATGAGCAGTATTATCTACTGTCAATCACAGTTCATCAATGTATATGAGCAGTATTGTCTGTTGTCAGTCACAGTCCATCAATGTATATGAGCAGTATTATCTACTGTCGGTCACAGTTCATCAATGTATATCAGCAGTATTGTCCACTGTCAGTCACAGTTCATCAATGTATATGAGCAGTATCATCTACTGTCGGTCACAGTTCATCAATGTATATGAGCAGTATCATCTACTGTCGGTCACAGTTCATCAATGTATATGAGCAGTATTGTCTTCTGTCAGTCACTGTTCATCAATATATATGAGCAGTATTATCTTGAATGAATGAATGAATGAATATTTATTTTTTGGAATCGTACAAACAAACAGTATGTATAAACAACAAATGTAACAATCAATTATATCATGTACGATTCCGGGCAGACAGCGGAGCCAATTAAGGTTGTTACCAGTTGGTGTATATAATAATTATTAATATGAAACCATTTCTCATAAATTAAACTGGTCGCTGCCAACCCTACCATATATACCTATATTATAATAATACTTTCACGTGTACCACATACTTATAGTTTTTTTATGATTGAGCAGGTGTGTAAAACGTAACATTAATATTCAATTAAGAATGTTCAATTGACATGTATAGCAAACGTGTGGTAATACCAACTACCGACAATGACAAGGATATAATTACATACATATATGAACAGGTATTTTATATTGAATGCCACAGTCGCTACTGTTAATATAATAATGTCCAGTATTTTAAAAACATCAATTAATCTGCATTTTTTTCACAGTTGTGGACAATTTGGAAATCGATTCCTGAAAACAGTTTTAAGCTAGGGCGAAGGACCGAGGCCGAGCCTGTCACTCTGTGTCAGGTTGAGATAAATCGGAGAGCCATGCCCATATGATATTTGTTTCAAATTGGGAAACCTCACGTTGTGTATAACGTATCCGACACTACACCACTGACTTGGAGAATAATACACGGCATGGCTGTGACTAAGTAGAAACTCGCCGAATCCCGGGATCGAATGCGAGGTGGCCATCGACATACCTGTCAGTATTTCGAGGTTTCAGAGAGTTTCGACCACTTGTCAATGTCGCCTCGGCTTGTTACTCGCCTCTGCATTTCGGCTTCCGGCCGGTCTTCTTTACCAGGTTTACCAGCGCGTTCAGTTCTATCTTGAAAATGTTGGCCCTTATCGTTGCAACCGAAATTCAGCTATTTCTGAACGAAAATCATGTTCGCTTCCCTCACAGGTACACGAAGCGGATGTACACATCGCGAAGCGCCACCTGGCGATTATTTTAACGGAATTTTAAATACAGATTTGCCCGATCCACCGCTCATTGTGCCAAACATTCGACTACGTCACACATCAGTCAAAATGGCGCGACTTACGAACTTTGATAGAAAAGGCGTTCAGATTTTTTTTACCTATAAACCACTGACTTTTAAAATGTGATTACCGTTCAGAATAGTTAACTCTTTCACGTGCATAGCATGTAACTTTTCCCCTTTGGTTCCCTTTAATATGTCCAATATTGGGTTTATAATGTATTCTGATAACCGTGCCTTTAATCTATAACACATGCCTATGATATACATAATCTGTATTGTAAAATCTAACAAATTTATGTAACTTACTTTGTATTGTTTGTAAACTTCCCTGAATGTAATTTAGAGAGATATGTAGTGTAGATTATTGATTGATTATGAGATGCACTAATGAATAGTGGCCAGCTTTGCTGTTTCAAGTTTAGGAAAATTTGTAAACTTGTTTTAGAAGTAGATTGATACATAGTAATGTAATTAAAAACTGTATTTACATATACTTTGTTACAATTAAACCTTCCTATTTTATTACAGTCTTAAAAATGATGTTTTTCAGTAAACCTTATCCAATGTTTAAACTAGTGACACATTAAATATATGAGTTGTTCTAATAGTGTCATTTATGTGGAAGACGAAAGTTGTCTAACATCATATGTATGTAATTTATAACAACCGTTGGCAGTCACCATTGGATAACAAAATCTACGACCGACCATATCTAGCATATCAATATCCTTCTTGCGATATGGCCTCCATGCTTGTATACAATATTCTAAGTGAGGCCTAACTATTGTTTTATACAGCGGTATTATTAGTTCTTTTTCTTTGTACACTATATTTCGCCTAATTAATCCAAGAATTTGGTTTCCCTTTGCTGCTGCAATTCCACACTGCTCTGATACCTTCATGTCAGCACTAATAGTTAACCCCAAGTACTTTTCCTTTAAGGTAGCATCTTCATTCCCATGTCCTGTGTGAAGGCACTTACACTTTCCAAAATTAAACAGCATTTGCCACTTCTCAGACCATTCTATCAACTTATTAAGATCATCTTGTAAATGCTGTCTATCTGCATCACTTTTAATTTTCCTAAACACTTTTGTGTCGTCTGCAAACTTCAACACCTTGCTTGTTATGTCATCATCCAAATCATTGATATATATTAAGAATAAAATAGATCCCAGTACTGATCCCTGCGGTACTCCACTCAAAACCGCTTTCCAGTTTGAAACCTCCCCATCAACTACTACTCTTTGTCTTCTACCAATAAGCCATTTTTCTATCCAGTTGATCATTCCATTTCCTATGCCATGGGCCTTTAGTTTAAGTAGTAGTCTTTGGTGTGGCACTTTGTCACAGGCTTTTTTAAAATCTAAGTAGATTATATCTACTGGTGATCCCTCATCTAGCCACTTTGTGACATCTTCCAAAAAACATAACATATTTGTTAAGCATGACCTCGCTTTTAAAAACCCATGTTGACATGGGTTTATCAATTTATTTTTAACAAGAAAATCAACCAGGTGATCTTTAATTAGTCTTTCTAATAGTTTGCAAATCACCGATGTTAAACTCACTGGTCTATAGTTCTCTGATTTGTTTCTCGAACCTTTTTTAAATAATGGTATAATGTTTGCTTCTTTCCATTCAAACGGAACTATTCCCTCCTCTAATGACAAATTGAACACTGTTGCAAGCGGTATGCTGATTTGTTCTACAATTTCCAATAGTAATTTGGGAGGAATCCCATCCACTCCAGGTGATTTATTATCCTTCATATCTCTTATTTTCATAGCTACCATTGTTGGGGTTACAATTAGTTGTTCTAAATAGTCAAACTCTCTCCCTTCGAACTTAGTCTCAAGACTGGTAATATACTAATATCTTCCCTGGTAAACACCGAACTAAAGTACTCATTTAGGTTTTCTGCCATTAAGAATCCCTCTGTTATTATGTTTCCATCACTACCTTCTAGAGGACCGACCTTATCCTGAACTTTCTGTTTACTTCGAACATACGCATAAAAACTCTTGCTGTCATGTTTTATATTAAAAGCTATTTTTTGTTCGTAGCTTCTCTTTGAATTTCTAATTTCAGCCGTAGCTTGATTAAGTGCTTCTTTATAAATGATATAGTCTTCTTCGGTTGTAATATAAACTTTGTAGTTATTAACTGACGGCCCATGAAATTTGGGGTAAGCGCGTTGAATTCACGGAAAATTGACACTACATGTTTATAATAGTTAGGTACTTGTTTTGCGTGCGGTATTGACAAGTTAGCGAACGACGGCACGTATTTACGTAAATGTAAACCTAGCCAGTACTTGGCTAAATATCTCCATTTCGCCTTACATTAAGTACACTAACAAGAACACGAGATGAATGCAGAGCTATGGACTTCTGACTATCACCTGCTCTCACATGTCCAGGGCTCATAATCACCTGGGTGTGACTGTTGGTCAGTAGTCCAAAGTGCTTCTGCTATTGTGTTTACTTTGACATTTGCCCCAGTACTAAGTACACAGAGTGTCTACTTTAACACCTACTCCATTGTTATTGTCCTCACTAGTGGACATGCTGGAGGCTGGATTAACACCTCTGTGTCTTGTCTGGTCAAACTCCCATTGTGGTGTTGTAACTACCCTAACACTTGTCTCATTAGTACTCTGAGTATTCACTATGACATCTACTCCACTACAATTGTCCTGACTGGCCAGACATGGAGTTGGTCTGCTATCACTGTGTGTTGGTTGGCTGATACCCAAAAGGGTGGTGGTGGACCCATGGTCAACTGGGTTCACTGTATTTAGTTTGATGGTGATTTATCTATCCCATTATTATTATTAATTTATTCAGCCTCCGTTGCCATCAGTTAAAATAAAGAGACGCGTAATATAGTAGGTGATCTGGTGATCTCTTGGTCCTTAGGGTTCACACAATAATCACTCGCCTGGTGATCTCCTGGTCCTTTGTGTTCAAACAACACTGGCCACCTGGTGATCTCCTGGTCCTTAGGGTTCACACAACAATCACTCGCCTGGTGATCTCTTGGTCCTTAGGGTTCACACAACAATCACCCACCTGGTGATCTCCTGGTCCTTAGGGTTCACACAACAATCACCCGCCTGGTGATCTCCTGGTCCTTTGTGTTCACACAACACTGACCCGCCTGGTGATCTCCTGGTCCTTTGGGTTTACACAACATTCACCGGCCTGGTGATCTCCTGGTCCTTTGGGTTCACACAACAATCACCCGCCTGGTGATCTCCTGGTCCTTAGGGTTCACACAACAATCACTCGCCTGGTGATCTCCTGGTCCTTAGGGTTCACACAACAATCACCTGCCTGGTGATCTCCTGGTCCTTAGGGTTCACACAACAATCACTCGCCTGGTGATCTCCTGGTCCTTTGGGTTCACACAACACTGACCCGCCTGGTGATCTCCTGGTCCTTTGGGTTCACACAATCACCCGCCTGGTGATCTCCTGGTCATTTGGGTTCACACAACAATCACCCGCCTGGTGATCTCCTGGTCCTTTGTGTTCACACACAACGCTGACCCGCCTGGTGATCTCCTGGTCCTTTGGGTTTACACAACATTCACCGGCCTGGTGATCTCCTGGTCCTTTGGGTTCACACAACAATCACCCGCCTGGTGATCTCCTGGTCCTCCTTAGGGTTCACACAACAATCACTCGCCTGGTGATCTCCTGGTCCTTAGGGTTCACACAACAATCACCTGCCTGGTGATCTCCTGGTCCTTAGGGTTCACACAACAATCACTCGCCTGGTGATCTCCTGGTCCTTTGGGTTCACACAACACTGACCCGCCTGGTGATCTCCTGGTCCTTAGGGTTCACACAACAATCACCCGCCTGGTGATCTCTTGGTCCTTTTGGGTTCACACAACACTGACCCGCCTGGTGATCTCCTGGTCCTTAGGGTTCACACAACAATCACCCGCCTGGTGATCTCCTGGTCCTTTGTGTTCACACCTTTGGCGCCGCCTGGTGATCTCCTGGTCCTTTGGGTTTACACAACATTCACCGGCCTGGTGATCTCCTGGTCCTTTGGTTCACACAACAATCACCCGCCTGGTGATCTCCTGGTCCTTAGGGTTCACACAACAATCACTCGCCTGGTGATCTCCTGGTCATTAGGGTTCACACAACAATCACCTGCCTGGTGATCTCCTGGTCCTTAGGGTTCACACAATAATCACTCGCCTGGTGATCTCCTGGTCCTTAGGGTTCACAACAATCACTCGCCTGGTGATCTCCTGGTCATTTGGGTTCACACAACAATCACCCGCCTGATGATCTCCTGGTCCTTTGGGTTTACACAACATTCACCGGCCTGGTGATCTCCTTGGTCCTTAGGGTTCACACAACAATCACTCGCCTGGTGATCTCCTGGTCCTTTGGGTTTACACAACATTCACCGGCCTGGTGATCTCCTGGTCCTTAGGGTTCACACAATAATCACTCGCCTGGTGATCTCCTGGTCCTTTGAGTTCCCAACATTCACCCGGCCTGGTGATCTCCTGGTCCTTAGGGTTCACACAACAATCACCCGTCTGGTGGTCCTTAGGGTTCACACAACAATCACCCGCCTGGTGATCTCCTGGTCCTTTGGGTTAACAAACAATCATTGGTCTGCTATCACTGTGTGTTGGTTGGCTGATACCCAAAAGGGTGGTGGTGGACCCATGGTCAACTGGGTTCACTGTATTTAGTTTGATGGTGATTTATCTATCCCATTATTATTATTAATTTATTCAGCCTCCGTTGCCATCAGTTAAAATAAAGAGACGCGTAATATAGTAGGTGATCTGGTGATCTCTTGGTCCTTAGGGTTCACACAATAATCACTCGCCTGGTGATCTCCTGGTCCTTTGTGTTCACACAACACTGACCCGCCTGGTGATCTCCTGGTCCTTAGGGTTCACACAATAAGAACTATTTTTGAAAAGGAGTAGACATGAAGTGAAACACTTATATGTCACCCGCCTGGTGATCTCCTGGTCCTTTGGGTTCACACAACAATCACCCGCCTGGTGATCTCCTGGTCCTTTGTGTTCACACAACTGACCCGCCTGGTGATCTCCTGGTCCTTTGGGTTTACACAACATTCACCGGCCTGGTGATCTCCTGGTCCTTTGGGTTCACACAACAATCCGCCTGGTGATCTCCTGGTCCTTAGGGTTCACACAACAATCAGTCGCATGGTGATCTCCTGGTCCATGGGGTTCACACAACAATCACTGCCTGGTGATCCTGGTCCTTAGGTTCACACAATAATCACTCATATGGTAGAGTCTCCTGGTCCTTAGGGTTCACACAACAATCACTCGCCTGGTGATCTCCTGGTCCTTAGGGTTCACACAACAATCACTCGCCTGGTGATCTCCTGGTCCTTAGGGTTCACACAACAATCACTCGCCTGGTGATCTCCTGGTCCTTAGGGTTCACACAACAATCACTCGCCTGGTGATCTCCTGGTCATTTGGGTTCACACAACAATCACCCGCGCCTGATGATCTCCTGGTCCTTTGGGTTTACACAACATTCACCGGCCTGGTGATCTCCTGGTCCTTAGGGTTCACACAACAATCACTCGCCTGGTGATCTCCTGGTCCTTTGGGTTGACAACATTCACCGGCCTGGTGATCTCCTGGTCCTTAGGGTTCACACAACAATCACCCGCCTGGTGATCTCCTGGTCCTTTGGGTTTACACAACATTCACCGGCCTGGTGATCTCCTGGTCCTTAGGGTTCACACAACAATCACCCGTCTGGTGATCTCCTGGTCCTTAGGGTTCACACAACAATCACCCGCCTGGTGATCTCCTGGTCCTTAGGGTTCACACAACAATCACTCGCCTGGTGATCTCCTGGTCCTTAGGGTTCACACAACAATCACTCGCCTGGTGATCTCCTGGTCCTTTGGGTTCACACAACACTGACCCGCCTGGTGATCTCCTGGTCCTTTGGGTTCACACAACACTGACCCGCCTGGTGATCTCCTGGTCTTTGAGTTCCCCAACATTGTCTGGTGATCTTCTGGTCCTTTGGGTTCATACAACAATCACCCGCCTGGTGATCTCCTGGTCCTTTGGGTTCACACAACAATCACCTGCCTGGTGATCTCCTGGTCCTTTGGGTTAACACAACAATCACCCGCCTGGTGATCTCTTGGTCCTTTGGGTTCATACAACACTGACCCGCCTGGTAATCTCCTGGTCATTTGGGTTCACACAACAATCACCCGCCTGGTGATCTCTTGGTCCTTTGGGTTCACACAACACTGGCCCGCCTGGTGAAGTCCTGGTCCTTTGGGTTCACACAACACTGACCCGCCTGGTGATCTCCTGGTCCTTTGGGTTCACACAACAATCACCCGCCTGGTGATCTCCTGGTCCTCGGGTTCACACAACAATCACCCGCCTGGTGATCTCCTGGTCCTTTGGGTTCACACAACACTGATGCCTGGTGATCTCCTGGTCCTTTGGGTTCACACAACACTGGCCCGCCTGGTGAAGTCCTGGTCCTTTGGGTTCACACAAAATGAAGTCACACGATTGTTCATTTGAAACTTGATCAAGGTTGACGTGTTGGTAGTCTCCTGGGAGTCGCTGGGTTCACACAACACAGCCCGCCACTAGGTGATCTCCTGGTCCTTTGGGTTCACACAACACTGACCCGCCTGGTGATCTCCTGGTCCTTTGGGTTCACACAACACTGGCCCGCCTGGTGAAGTCCTGGTCCTTTGGGTTCACACAAAATGAAGTCACACGATTGTTCATTTGAAACTTGATCAAGGTTCATGTGTTGGGATGTTGTTCTGTGGCGAATCGCATCATTTTTGCCTGCCGCAGCAACACTAAACTGGGAGTTACATATGCGGAAAACACGTGACAATCCTATGTCCCTTCTACTTACCCAGTCCAGATCGGTGACCCACATCTGGAGATATTTCCGAGCATTTCTTCTTTGAAAGCGATGCTGCCCTGTTCGTGCATGGTTTCATCTTTGCTGGTGCCATATTGATTAGTGCAATGGTCGGCCCAGATCGTGGGCTTGCTTAGGTAGGTCAGGAATTCAAATGCTCCAATAGAATGGTTGTGATTTGCTGTTACGAGACCACGTGATAGATAATTAAAATTAATTTAATTAAAATGCCTGTTATGCTCTTCTATTGTAATGGTAAAGATAAAGTGGAACAACACCAAAGGTAACTGAAATAAAGATCAGTATCCTGTTCTGAGCTTTACAAAAAGTTAAATATATAAAACTGTTCATGAATACAATAAGAGTTATACATATTGTGTCAAGATTACAAATGAATTGATAAAAGTCAAAGGAAAGTAAAATGATTGGTTAACGTTGATGACAACGTCATTTTACAGACCTGAACAGCAACAACTGGATAATATTAATGCCTCCCTATTAGACCAGTACCTCCATATCTCCAGGGACATGAGTCTGAGGGTTTTGTAGTCTCCAGGAGAGGTGTTTGGGTATTTTGGTGAGCCACAGGGTTAGGTTTTTTAGAACTTCCGGCCAGTGGGTTGCAGTTGCTTGTGTCCGTGGAATGACGTCAGAGACCTCATAAGCTTGCAAGATGCAGGTTAAAAAAACAGCCACAATTGAGGGCTGCATCTGTCTGTCTGCTGTCTGTCATAGGGTTTCGTCCTTGTGTTTTACTTGTCGGTGGGAGATTAGTCTGATCTGAGCTGCAAAGCCTCTGCCGCAGTCAATACAGAAGACAGTAGGTGCAGAAGCTGCATATATTTGAACATTGAAATACCATTCATATTTTGTTACAATGAAAGTAGTTACCCAGAAGCCTAATACTTATAGCATGGGTCTGCTCCTGACCCTTCAAAAATCTCAATCCTTTTTTAATGTTGGAACGTGAAAATAGATTACAACTATCACACATATTGCTTGCTAATAGTGTGTAAAGTTATTGATCATTGTTGATTATCAAGTGTTTTTTTGCAAGGAGTGTTTAAATAGAATCTGATATATTGGGGTGTGTTCATATGAGTACTCAAATGAACCAAGTTAAGTACAGTGTTTCCCCTGGGTAAATGATGGGCGAGGTGGTAGGGTGAGCTGAGCAAGCGCTGAAGGCATTATGCGATCCTATGGGGCATGTCCTACGGACCTGTTTAAAAACCTATTCCCAGACATATAGTGGTAAAAAATAAATTACATCTTAATTAGCATATAAACATGTTTAGGTGTACATGAAATAACTAACATTCTCATTTAATAGTTTATATCACTAATACTGTCTCAGAACACATACTCAAATACTGTTTGGAGTGATTTAAACCAATAAAATACTGGTTGGGTGACTTTGACCAACATTTGAGATCATCCCTAGTTGGTGTGTCATTTGTGAGGTGTGGTTTCTGCTCATGTCTAAGTGACAGTGATGACTTAGAGCAACAGGACATGGGGATGACTGAATATTCAAACATTCTTCACCACATGGACATATTCTAACAGTTGTCACCATCACAGAATCACCCAACCATGCATTGTGACATTTCCAAACAACCAAGATTACTTTGGATTGGTGGTGGGACAAATCCTTTCAACAAAATAAAACAGTGAAACATCTATAGTTTTAATGGTGTAATAAGTTTTACCTTTGTGTGCACTCTTGTATACTAAGATCATACCGTAGTTCTGGCGCAAACTTGTAACCCTGAAGAGGTCTATGGTACATGGAATCACCATTCCAACCCAACGCTGGTAGGAATATGATTGGCTGAATCAATTTTACTTTGGTCCACTTGCTGTATTGACTGTGGGAACTAGGCCCGCAGCTTCAACACAAAAGAACAATTCCAGGAACTTATTTTCCCCCCCTCCTTTTTTTTTGCGTTTAGCTTAAATTTTTAGTCACAAATTCACAAGTATGTGGCTAGGGTATCGTGTAGTGGTGTTTATTTTTTGGTTGTTTTCTCGAGGTAATACACCATTGTGGAACTCTTTCAAGCTTATTAAAAGCACAATGTTATCCACTGTCAAAAAATTCCCAAAAGAGTGCTGCGGAAACATGCTTGGCCCAAGAAAAAAAAAAATTAAACTGTTACAGACCTATTTCCAACCTAAGCTTCATCCAAAAATACTTGAAAAGGTTGTAGCTAGTCGTCTCAGATCTCACATCTACAAAAATGGTCTATCCAATGTTCCCGTTCCCTTCAACCCTTCTAAAGAAACTGCCCTTTTTGAAAACAATGACATTAACCCCAAAATCGACAATGGAAAAATTCCCCCCCTCTTTACCATTCCCCGCCAAACCATCGACCACAATATTTCTTACATGTCTATCAAAGGACGGCAAGGAAGCCCGACCCGGTTTTCTTCTTTTTACTGACAGACAGCAAATTTAAAAAAGGTTTCTTTTTAGAATGTTGCCCCGTCATGGGGCCCCCAGGGGCTTTTTGGGGCCCTTTTTTTTTCACTTTATACACAAACCTTTAAATTTTTTTTTCCCAAAGGGCACAACTTGGATCATTTTATGCCCTGAACCCAAATCTTTTCTTTATTAAAACCCGATGCTTGCCACTTTCCTTTAAAACCCGCTCAGGGATTTTTCCAAGATTTCTCCCTTTGGGGTGAAAAGTAGTTAAAAATTAAATGCAAAAAAGACTGAATTTTCATCATTTACCCTAAGTGCGGGAAAAATCGATGGGTTTTTTTCCCCCAAAATATCCTAAATCAGATTGAACACCAGCCCCCTCAGTTTTAAATCTCGGAGTTAACTTTGACGAAAGCCTTTAAATTTTTAAACAGCACATACAAAAAAATGCCGGCTGTTTTTACAATATCTGTGATCTTTTTCGATTCGAGATTTTTTATCACTTTCGTTGCTAAAAATCGGGGACAGCTCTAGTAAACAACTTGACTACGAATTCCCCCCTTTTTAAAAATCAAAGGAAATTTCCAACCCAAAGGTTCAGAACGCCTTAAGGGTAGTTAGCTTTTCCTCGTTTTTTTAGCTCGGGGCCGCTTTTAAAACATTGCACTGGGTCCCGTTCCAACGATTTTTTTCAAGAGGGACAAATCCTATCAAGCATTCGCATCTAAACAACCAACATATCTAAAACTCAATGCTAACCCCAGCAAAGGGAAATTTCCCGAGAGCTACGCTCAACCAGTAGTAACCCACTTTACATCCCTCGGGTTAAGACAAAAACTGGGACCCGAGCCCTTTCCCCCGGGTTCCTTCCGAGTGTCAAATCGGGAAAGGGAATATAGTTTCCTTTTCCCCCCGTCTAAAAACATATCTCTTTAATGCTGCCTATCCTCCTTAGCTTCCTAGACCTTTGTTTTAAAGATTACGAGTTTTGCCTTTTAACCCCTTGGTTTTGTCGCGCCACTGAGCTTGATCTTCGAGGATATTGGCCATAAGAAGTCTTTAAATTTTATTATTATTAATGCACCTCACTTGGATCTATACTTAACCCCATCCCTTGTAACTGTGTTATCACTAAAATTAATTTCTACATACACTGTACAGACTTAGTAGCTAGAGCTTTACTCCTGTTCACTCTGTATGAATCATGAAGGACAATCAGTGGTAAATACTTGTGTATGAATAGACCTTTTCTCAACCAATCAGAGCCAAGCCTGTTCTAAAATTAACGTCACTGGAAGTAAGGGGATAAACAAGTTTCCCTTGCCCCTAGCGACAGGCATTCCCTAGTGACACTTTCCCGTTTTAGTATTTGTTATTAAATACTTTGAAGAATTTGACTGCAATGGCCACAAGATACGCACCACAACTGAACAAGAGTGATTCGAAAGTAATATGGTCGGAGAGTGGATGAAATCACTGGCAAATGTGCCAAAAATCACCGAGGACGTATTGCTGCGATATCTCGTAGAGCGGGTGTCGCACATACACCAAAGTGAAAAACAGCAAAGAAGACAAAGTCTTTCAAGGCTTGCACATTTTTCAGATATGGCCATGTTAAAAAATGCACGTGTGCAAGTCACTCACGAATGACCCTATGTCAATCGTGAAGGCGCAAGTTCTTGCTTCCATGAAGAAAACTCATTACAAAGTGTACGTGGGAATTCAAGACTGTGGCGAGATTGCTGGAGCTTACTGTGACTGTGTTGCTGGGTAAGTAGCATGCTGTTTCTGAAATGCAGTTATGCAATTATATTGCATAATAACTTTTATGTGAGGCAAACAAGACAACACTTAAGTAACGCTAGATAAAACTCAGGACGCAGCACCAACAAGGTCAAAGTCCAACAGTAAGGGAGAGTTTCCCACGTTTTAGCAGAGTAATACAATGAAAAGAAGTCCTGTCTAGCAGAGCATAAAAGGCCGGAGCGGTTACGACGGCAGCCACATTCAAAATTTATCGTGGTTACTGTGGTTCAAGAGTTCGTAGCAACTTTTGGTTCAGGTTTTTTTGTTGCGTGCTCGATTCAGCGATCGCTTTTGTTCATCGGCAGCCAACGTTGGTCGACGTCCACAGTGTTTGTCGACAATCAAGAAAACCTGAGTATACTTTGTTTACTGTGCTTTGTAAGAATCTGTTGCCCGTTGTTGTTTGGTAGGGTCAACATGGCGGCGGGTCAGTTGACGGGGAGACTGCAGAAAGCAGTGATTGAGGTGATAGTCATGTCTATTGGGTAAACTGGTTTTTGGAATCAGCCGGTCCTTCGTGGGTTGTGCCCGGGGTTTCTGCCGATTTTGCCGTCGATGGCTATGGTTTTGAAGTGGAATACGTTGGTCGTCGAGGGGCCACCGTTTGCTCATTGCGATCAGAGGAGCACTGGGAACGTTTCGCACTGCTGCTTGCCCAGCTCGTTCTTCTGCACACTGGGTCGAATGACGTATCGTCAGGGGGGTCCCCGCACCAGATAGCATGGGAACTTCTAGACTTCGCCACCGACCTCGTAGCCTCCGGGGTCGGCCATGTGGTCATCGGCCACATCGGCTTATCCAGTGCAAAAATTTGCGAGATGTATCAACCGTCGAGGGAGCGGCTCGCAACGTAATGGTTAATGAGGTCATTAGGGCCGAATGCCACCAGGTTTCTTTTTGGAAACATAAGGGATTAATGAATTTGCAAGAGCCGATTTTCCGTACTGATGGGGTTCATTTCAACGATCTGGGTAGTTATAAATTATTCAGAAGTTACCGTGGGGCTATCCTCCGCGCGGCCAAATGACTCTAGGACAGGTATAATGGTGGGAGATAAAGAAGCAGTTTAGGCTGGCAGGCAACTTTGGGAAATTTTACCAACTTGTTTTAATCAGTATGTTTAGTTAAATTACTGCTCAGTGTGGCTGGAACTCATAGTCTGCTTTGTCTCCATATCTGTTGTTGACTTGGTGCATTGCATAAATAATTTTACAGACTGCACGTGTGTGTGTGTGTGTGTGTGTGTGTGTGTGTGTGTGCGCGTGTGTGCGCGCATTGTGTGCATTTGGGTATTTGTCAAGCATCTGCAGAGAGCAGCGTTTAATTACCAGCTGAGCCATAACAATTTAATTGATTGTTTTTCTTTAAATAAATGATATATCACACTAGAAAATAAGTTTCAGAGCTTAAAAAAAGAAAACCTACTGTCAGATAGTTTATATAAATCTTACAAAATTTGCAGTGTGCTCTTCCACGTCCTTTTTTGCCACTTGTGCTTTCTAAACGTCATCATCAGGTTGTAATTTCTGGCCACTTTAAATACTTCATCATCATTCACACAGTTGATAACATGCATGAAAAAACTGCTATTTTCTATGTCGCCAAACTGCTACATTCCGTTTCATGCTTGTTTTCCTGTTCTTTGTACATCTCCCCTGATTTACAACATAGAGTGCCTTGCAGAATGCACAAGGTAAATAATCTGTGGGATTGTTTCTCTGATTTGAATTCCATCTGTACTTTGGTATGACAAAGCCTCACTTTTCTTTACGTACTCTGTAGTTGTGTGCAAAATGAAACGTTTGAAAAACGTGGGGGCGGGAAGGCCCCGCAAATTTTTTTTTAATTTTTTTTTAAATTTCGAAGTATTTTCTTTTTTAAACCTGAAAATTTTTTTGTTATAATTTATTTTTTTGAAAAAAAAAAAAATTTTTTTGGCCCCGGGAAATTAAATGTTTGCAGAGCTTCTACCCAAAGCACAAAAAAAAAAACCCCCCCCAAAAAAAATTTTTAAAGAAAATAAAACAGTTGGGCAAAAAAACTTGGTTACCACCTACAGTAATTTAATAAATACTGTTCAAATTGGTAAAACCCAAAGTTGCCTGCCCCCAAACTGTTTTACCCCCATTATATTTAAGATTTTCCGGGGGGTGGGTTTTGTTTTTTCCCGATGTTGAAATGAAAAAGTCAAAATCGGGGCAAATTTAACCCTTTTTTTTAAAAAAAATTTTTTTTTAAAAATTTTTATTTTTCCCCCAAAACCTTTTTTTAAAAAACCCCCCCCCCCGGCCAAATTCCCCCAGGCCCCCTTTTTTTTTCCCCCCGGCAAAAACCACAGTGCAAACTTCCCATTCCTTATGCTGGCCTGGCCCCCCCCACACCCGTTTCCACTTAAAATGCCTTTGAGGGAAAAGGAAAACCCCCCGGAAACCCCCGGGGGGTGATTCCAAAAACCTTTACCCCAAAGCTACTTCCCCCCCTCCTGTTTTGCATTCCCCCCAACGAGCCCCCATGTTCCCCACCAAAAAAGGGGGGTTCTTACAAACCAGTAAAAAAATATCTGGTATGGGGAAAATGCGGTGCCCCGTTCTCCATTACAAAAAACATCCGGGTGCACAAAAAAAACCTGACAATGGTGAAGTCTTGCCCCTAAAGATATTTGAATGTCTCCTCACTCCGGGTTATCATTTTGACAGGCAGTTTTCCTTTAACTCTCAAAACGTTAAATCACTCCGTTCTCTTGGTGCGTCCCGTTTTACCTTAAAGGTTATGTGTTTTCCTTTTCCTCCATAAAATTATTATCAATTAAATTGTAACTTCAGAAACAGCATGACTTACCCACACGCACAGGTAAGTCCCGGAACCCTTCCCAAAACTCTATGATTCACTACATTAGATCTCATGATGAAGGGAGTTGTTCCTTACAAAGGGTCATCACGACTGTCACTACATCACCTCCAGTATCATCATTGGATGACAGTGCAGTTGTTACCTTACAAAGACTCATCACGACTGTCACTACATCACCTCCAGTATCATCACTGGATGACAGTGCAGTTGTTACCTTACAAAGACTCATCGTGACTGTCACTACATCACCTCCAGTATCATCACTGGATGACAGTGCAGTTGTTACCTTACAAAGACTCATCACGACTGTCACTACATCACCTCCAGTATCATCAGTGGATGACAGTGCAGTTGTTACCTTACAAAGACTCATCGTGACTGTCACTACATCACCTCCAGTATCATCAGTGGATGACAGTGCAGTTGTTACCTTACAAAGACTCATCGTGACTGTCACTACATCACCTCCAGTATCATCATTGGATGACAGTGCAGTTGTTACCTTACAAAGACTCGTCGTGACTGTCACTACATCATCTCCAGTATCATCAGTGGATGACAGTGCAGTTGTTACCTTACAAAGACTCATCGTGACTGTCACTACATCACCTGCAGTATCATCATTGGATGACAGTGCAGTTGTTACCTTACAAAGACTCATCGTGACTGTCACTACATCACCTCCAGTATCATCATTGGATGACAGTGCAGTTGTTACCTTACAAAGACTCATCATGACTGTCACTACATCACCTCCAGCATCATCACTGGATGACAGTGCAGTTGTTACCTTACAAAGACTCATCATGACTGTCACTACATCACCTCCAGCATCATCACTGGATGAGAGCGCAGTTGTTACCTTACAAAGACTCATCATGACTGTCACTACATCACCTCCAGTATCATCATTGGATGAGAGCGCAGTTGTTACCTTACAAAGACTCATCGTGACTGTCACTACATCACCTCCAGTATCATCATTGGATGACAGTGCAGTTGCTACCTTACAAAGACTCATCGTGACTGTCACTACATCACCTCCAGTATCATCATTGGATGACAGTGCAGTTGTTACCTTACAAAGACTCATCGTGACTGTCACTACATCACCTCCAGTATCATCACTGGATGACAGTGCAGTTGTTACCTTACAAAGACTCATCGTGACTGTCACTACATCACCTCCAGTATCATCAGTGGATGACAGTGCAGTTGTTACCTTACAAAGACTCATCATGACTGTCACTACATCACCTCCAGTATCATCACTGGATGACAGTGCAGTTGTTACCTTACAAAGACTCATCGTGACTGTCACTACATCACCTCCAGCATCATCACTGGATGACAGTGCAGTTGTTACCTTACAAAGACTCATCATGACTGTCACTACATCACCTCCAGTATCATCATTGGATGAGAGCGCAGTTGTTACCTTACAAAGACTCATCACGACTGTCACTACATCACCTCCAGTATCATCATTGGATGACAGTGCAGTTGTTACCTTACAAAGACTCATCATGACTGTCACTACATCACCTCCAGTATCATCATTGGATGACAGTGCAGTTGCTACCTTACAAAGACTCATCATGACTGTCACTACATCACCTCCAGTATCATCATTGGATGACAGTGCAGTTGTTACCTTACAAAGACTCATCGTGACTGTCACTACATCACCTCCAGTATCATCATTGGATGACAGTGCAGTTGTTACCTTACAAACACTCATCATGACTGTCACTACATCACCTCCAGTATCATCATTGGAAGACAGTGCAGTTGTTACCTTACAAAGACTCATCATGACTGTCACTACATCACCTCCAGTATCATCACTGGATGACAGTGCAGTTGTTACCTTACAAAGACTCATTATGAATGTCAATACATCACCTCCAGTATCATCACTGGATGACAGTGCAGTTGTTACCTTACAAAGACTCATCATGACTGTCACTACATCACCTCCAGTATCATCAGTGGATGACAGTGCAGTTCTTACCTTTCAAAGACTCATCGTGACTGTCACTACATCACCTCCAGTATCATCATTGGATGACAGTGCAGTTGTTACCTTACAAAGACTCATCATGACTGTCACTACATCACCTCCAGTATCATCATTGGATGACAGTGCAGTTGTAAAGTAAGTAAATATGCCAACACTGTGAATATATTCGTCACACATGCAGGATTAATGTTACTATACAAAACTCTACTATTGGACATTGTTTTGTGAATGTTTACATTCATAATGCTCACTCAGAGTCAACAGTTGCACAACCTGTGTCAGTGGTCTGTCCCAGGAGTTCTCATGTATCCTGGCTAATAAAAATTTATACTGCAATGGTTGCCCAGGCAAGTCACACAAATTTGGAATGTTTGAACAAAATGGTGGAGTCTGACTTGTAAAAAATGTCAAATTTCTTAGAAAGCAGGACACACAGAAATGACAGATAGACATATGAGGGACACATAATCCTCAGGTGATATTAAAAGTTCATGTTGCTAGGTAATTGTCCACATGTCCAAACCACCTTCAATATGACGACTCTTACATATTTTATAATTTCTTTTCCTATTTGAACCCAAGTCACAAAATATTATATTTGATTCTGATAATCTTTCTTTTGGAGAATCACCTGTAGACTGTATATACCTTACATGTTAAGTTTCAAAAATGCCAACGTGGGAGGTTTATATATAAATCTTAGGTCTTAGGAAAACAGAGTTTTATACATAAACCTAAGTCTAAGAAAATCAGGCTTTTCTAAATAAATTAGATTTTTGATCACAGACGTGAATAATATAATACAAAAAAGGAATACATTCCTCTGATTAAGACATTAACATAAATGTTTTATTATGACATGATGTATATTTAAAAATAACAAAGCCAAAGTTGTCAACAATGCTAGTCAACAATATCCAACGTCGTCAAACAGCTCACATGCTGAAACGGTTACAAAATGTTAATTACTCACAGTTTATCAAATACCCCAGTGATATTCTGTAGAAACGTTTTATTATTGTGTCCAGTTACTTACCAGGTGTGACACACTGCTTCGGACAGTGACATGGCTCCTCACAAAAGGTATGATATGAAGCAAATGGCCCCCACTTGCTGCGATATGTCTCATCAACCCTTGAGCCGGATCTCAGTGAATATAGAGTGAGCTTCAATTCAAGTGAATAGATGACATGCAGAGACCGCAGTTTCGTCTTTATTTCATTCTCTAAAATGGACACAGATTTGTCTAGAAATTGACTTGATTAAATACAGTTGAAACATTCACATATGTTGTGTTCAGACCATGACATATTAAATGCATTTAATTAATCATAAATAAAACAATGACAAAGTCAAACGTCAATGTGTATCTGTAGTCCTTCCTGCCCTCTCCCCCCTCCCCTCGCTTACAGCGATTTACATGACATGCACATTTTCTGACGCTCCGTCTTACAAGATATTTAGATTACGTTGATCTACATAGTCTATGATTCACCAGTCGAACATGCTCCCAAATTGAACACATAAGACAGTAGGCTATACACATTGTTTTGCAGAAAGTTTAACGGAATAGTTGTTAGAGATTTAATAACTTGGGAGACAATTTCACAAGGTTTTTCTTAAAATTCCAAAGTGATTGGGTGCACGATTTATGCCACCAAAAGTGTACAAGTGTCTAAACTATAGAGGCTATACGATAGAAAACACACTGCACTCACCAGTGAAACTTGCCAGTAGACATGACCATTGCTATTTTAATGGAGTCTTGCTGCGCCCGATGTTCCCGCCGGTGATATCGTCCGCTTGTTGTATTCCAGAGACATTCATGCCCCTGGAATAGTTCAGTTAACTGTTGTGTTTCATCCTCGTTGAGGATAACTTTGTTCACTTTCGACACCATTGTTGCTGATGATGATCCACCAAAAATTAAGTTGTGGCTTCTGATTGGTCATTGCATGCAACTAAGTTGCACATTATAGAACATGTTTTAAACTTGCAACTTGCTTAAAATAGAATTGCATGCAACTAAGTTGCACTGTGTGATGGGACCTTCACAGTTCACTAGTCATAATACCAGACATATAATATAAACATTCCTTATTAATCTCATATAGACAATTACATGTTGTTGTTTGACCCTTGTAAGTTCACAATAAATAATAATAATACAATTTATTTATATAGCGCCCGAATCAATAGTATTGCTCTCAAGCTCTTTACATAAATGTACAAATAGTAGCTAAAATTGGATGATAAATTATTAAAATAGATATATGTATATATGGATGACAAATTATGATTAAAATAAATATATACATATGTATATATAAACATTATAAATATAAGCCTATACATGAAACAGTAAAATAAAATAACACAGTCGTTACATTACTTATTATTCCTCAGTATGCTAAAATAAAATAAAAAGTATGATTAAAAAAATCTAATCTGACATGACAATTATCATACTAAAATGCTAATAATGATACTAATTGCGTAATAATTATATGATATAAATTGTATAACTTATGGATAAATGTATGTAATTAAAGTCCACATGATACGTCACAGAAAAGCTAATCTAAAAAGGTGTGTCTTCAGAAGTGTTTTATACTGTGGCTGTGTCTTTGCCGTCCTAACACTGTCCGGGAGTCCCTTTCCCGACGCGTTAAAAAAGGGGACAGGGGGTGCCTTCAAATATTCAAAAAAAAGCGGCGAGGGTTAGCGTGAATGCCGCGGGAACAGGTGTTGGGCATGCATAACCGAATAAGCAAATAGAAGCACTTCTATTTTTACAACACT
>JAODUO010002396.1:0-28128 GCA_025642075.2 Ridgeia piscesae
AGTCCACAGCTCCCGTCTCTAACAACTGATTGGCTACCACCACTCACCACTGTATGGCTCCCATTTGATACAACTACACTGCGCCCATCTCAAACAACTGTAGAACATCTAAATAATACAACAATGCAGCTGCCAATTTATACAACTGCACAGCTCCCATCTCTAACAACTGATTGGCTACCTTCTTAGCAACACTACAACTGAGCAGCTACCAATCCCATACAACACAAAACTCACATCAAAAGCAACAGTGTACCTCACATATCATACAACTGTGCAGCAACCATGTCATACAACAGAAAAACTACCTTCTTTAGCAACATTACAACTGAGCAGCCACCAATCTCATACAACACAAAACTCACATCAAAAGCAACAGCTCACCTCACATATCATACAACTGTGCAGCTTCCATGTCATACAAAAGAAAAACTAACTTCTTTAGCAACATTACAACTGAGCAGCTACCAATCCCATACAACACAAAACTCACATCAATAGCAAGAGTACACCTCACATATCATACAACTGTGCAGCAACCATGTCATACAACTGTACGGTTACCATGTCAAACAGCAGAAAAACTACCTTCTTTAGCAACATTACAACTGAGCTCATCCCATACAACACAAAACTCGATTCAATAGC
Source organism: Ridgeia piscesae (assembly GCA_025642075.2). Taxonomy (NCBI): domain Eukaryota; kingdom Metazoa; phylum Annelida; class Polychaeta; order Sabellida; family Siboglinidae; genus Ridgeia; species Ridgeia piscesae. The sequence goes on from JAODUO010002396.1 coordinate 649, forward strand.
AACTGTACACCTCACATATCATACAACTGTGCAGCAATAATATCATACAACAGTATGGTTACCATAGGATACAACAGTATATCATCGACCTCACACAACTGTACGGCTCCCATATTTCACATGTACACAACTCCCATCTGATACAATAGTACAGCATCGACCTAATACAACTACACAGCTCCCATCTCTAACAACTGATTGGCTACCACCACTCACGACTCCCATTTGATACAACTACACTGCCCCATCTGAAACAACTGTAGAACATCTAAATAATACAACAATGCAGCTGCCAATTGATATAACTGCACAGCTGTCATGTCAAACATTTATCTACCTCCCATATCATAGAACTACACAGCACCCACATCAAGCATTTGTACAGCTCACATATCATACAACTGTGAAGCAACCATGATATACAACAGAAAAAAACTCCCTTCTCAAACAACAGTAAACCTCACATATCACACAACATGTAGCAACCATCTCACAAAAAAACTCCCATTTCAAGCAAGGGCATGCCTCACATATCAAACAATTGTGCAGCAACCATCTCAAACAACAGAAAAACTCCCATCTCACACAGCTGTCCAGCCTCCATCTCAAACAACTGTCCAGCCTCCATCTCAAATAACTGTCTAGTCCCCATCTCAATCAACTGTCCAGCCTCCATCTCATACAACTGTCCAGCTCTCATCTCAGTCAACTGTCCAGCCACAATCTCAAATAACTGTCCAGCCACAATTTCAAACAACTGCACATATTCTATCTCAAACTACTGTCCAGCCCTATCTCAAACAACTGTCCAGCACCCATCGCAACAATACTGCATCGACCAACTGTACGGCTCCCATAAACCACAGCTACACAGCTCCCATTTCATACAGTAATACAGCTTTGATCTAATACAACTGCACAGCTTCCATCTCTAACAACTGAATGGCTACCACCACTCACAACTGTATGGCTCCCATTTGATGCAACTACACTGCTCCCATCTCAAGCAACTGTAAAACATATAAATAATACAACAGTGCAGCTGCAATTTCATACAACTGCATAGCTGTCATGTCAAACAGTTGCATATCTCCGACGTCAAACAATTATGTAGCTCCCATATCATAGAAATACACAGCACCCACCTTAAGCATGTGTACACCTAACATATCATACAATTGTGAAGCATCCATGACATACAACCTTACATATCATACGACTGTGCACCCTCCATCTTACACAAGAGAAACTCCCATCTCAAGCAACTTTACACCATATCATACAACTTTCTATCCTCCGTGTCAAACAACTCTCCAGCTCACATCAGGAACTATCCAGCCTCCATCTCAAACAAATGTCCACCCACCATCTCAATCAACTGTCCGACCTGTATCTCAATGAAATCTCCAGCCTGCATATCAAACAAATTTCCTCTCAGCATCTCAATCAACTGTCCAGCCTCCATCTCAAAGACATTTCCATCCTCCATCTCAAGCAAATGTCCAACCACCATCTCAAACAACTGTCCAGCTCACATCAGAAACAATTATCCAGCCTCCATCTCAAACAACTGTCCAGCTTCCATCTCAAACAACTGTCCAGCCACCATTTCAAACAACTGTACAGTCTCCATCTCAAACAACTGTCCAGCTTCCATCTCAAATAACTGTCCATCCTCCATCTCAAACAACTGTCCAGCTCCCAACTCAATCAACTGACCAGCTCCCATCACAAGCAGCTCTCCAGCCTCCATCTCAAAGAAATGTCCAGCCTCCATCTTAAGCAAATGTCCAGTCACCACCTCAAACAACTGTCCAGCTTCCATCTCAAACAAATGTCCAGCCTCCATCTCAAACAACTATCCAGCTCCCATCTCAATCAAATGTCCAGCCACCATCTCAAGCAACTATCCAGCTCCCATCTCAAACAACTGTCCAGCCTCCATCTCAAAAAACTGTCGAACCTTCATCTCAAATAACTGTCCAGCCTCCATCTCAAACTGAGCAGCTGCCAATCCCATAGTTTTTATAATAACACTTGCATGTAAGTGGTCTGGCAAAATAATTGTAAAGGCAACTTTTATGAAAAACAATCACCTTGTGTATTTCTTTTAAAACTATGAAATCTTTCTGGAATTAAAACACCAAGTTCCAGTGTGCATTACTTCCTTTAAAATTATACAATATTTTAGAAGGTTAATGTATTTTTAAATGTAATATTGTGTTACCTAAATTACAGACTGAAAAATTGATTTCCCTCAAGCAAAATATGCATAATGACTTATCTGTGATAATGGATTTCACGTAACACGAGTCACAGTAACGCGAATCACGCTGATTATCTAATATATTTGTATGTTATTGAGAACATTTCAAATCACTAATGCCATTTTTTGAAACCTTATTTATTTGTGTTTCACACAAGGGTATTCATTGTTTTCTATCATTTATACTTTGAGGAGAAACTTGTCATGTATCAAGTGACGTTTTTGGATTTTCCATTTGCTGTAACGCGAGTCACGCTAAGATTAGATTCAAATAAAAATCATACTATGTAATCAAATTTTTATTTGTTGGCATCATTTAATACCTTATACCTTTAAGTTCCTCTATGCATAAGTTGAACTTTTAAAATACATTATTATAAGAGATATGTCAAAATAGTTTCATGGAATGGTCAAAATATGTAACGCGAGTCACGTGGAAATGCCCATCTCAATCAATAGCACAGCTCCTATTTCAAACAACTGTCCAGCTCCCTTCACTCACAACTGCACTGCTCCAATCTCAAGCAACTGTAGAACATCTAAATAATACAACAACACAGCTGCCATCTCACTCAGTTGCATATCTCCCACGTCAAACAATTATCTAGCTCCCATCTTATAGAACTACACAGCACCCATCTCAAACAACAGCATACCTCCATTGTCATACAGTAGTACAACTCACATCTCTAGCAACAACAAAGCTACCATCTCAATCAACTGTCCACACTCCATCTCAAACAACTGTCCAGCTCCCATCTCAAAATCAACTGTTCAGCCTCCATCTCAAACAACTGTCCATCCTCCATCTCAAACAACTATACAGCCTCCATCTCAAACAACTGTCCAGCTTCCATCTCAAACAACTGTCCAGCCTCCATCTCAAACAACTGTACAGCCTCCATCTCAAACAACTGTCCAGCATCCATCTCAAACAACTGTCCAGCCTCCATCTCAAACAACTGTCCAGACTCCAATCTCAAACAACTGTCCAGCCTCCATCTCAAACAACTGTCCAGCTCCCATCTCAAACAACTGTACGGCTACCATATGATACAACAGTACAGCATCGACCTCACTCAACTGCACAGTTCCCATAACTCAGAGCTACACAGCTCCCATCTGATACAATAGTACAGCATCGATCTAATACAACTGCACAGCCTCCATCTCTAACAACTGAATGACCTCCACCACTCACAACTGTATGGCTCCTATTTGCTACAACTACACTGCTCCAATCTCAAGCAACTGTAGAACATTTAAATAATACAACAATGCAGCTGCCATTTCATACAACTGCACAGCTGCCATGTCAAACAGTTGCATATCTCCCATGTCAAACAATTATCTAGCTCCCATCTTATAGAACTACACAGCACCCATCTCAAACAACAGCACACCTCCATTGTCATACAGTAGTATAACTCACATCTCTAGCAACAACAAAGCTACCATCTCAATATCAACTGTCCAGCCTTTATCTCAAACAAATGTCACGTTTCCTTCTCAATCAACTGCACAGCTCCCATCACAAATAACTGTCCAGCCTGTATCTCTAACAACTTTCCAACCTAGATCTCAAACACCTGCCTACCCTACATCTCAAGTCTAGCCTAAATCTCAAACACCCATCTCAAACAACTGACCAGCCTTCATCTCAAATAACTGTCCAGACTCCATCTCAAACAAGTATCCAGCCCCCATCTAAAACAACCTCTGTTTGAAACTACTGCTCAGCTCCCATATTTAACAACTGTACACCTCCCACAACTGTCCACCTCCCACAACTATACATCTCCCACCTCCCACAACTATACACCTCCCACCTCCCACAACTGTGCACCTCCCACCTCCCACAACTGTACATCTCCAATCTCACACAACTGTACATCTCCCACACCTGTACATCTCCCACCTCCCACAACTGTCCACCTCCCACAACTGTACACCTCCCACCTCCATCAACTGTAAACCTCCCACACCTGTATATATCCCACCTCCCACAACTGTACACCTCCCACCTCCCACAACTGTACATCTCCCTCATCCCACAACAGTACATCTCTCACCTCCCACAACTGTACACCTCCCACCTCCCACAACTGTTCACCTCCCACCTCCCACAACTGTACACCTCCCACCTCCCACAACTGTACACCTCCCACCTCCCACAACTGTACATCTCCCACCTCCTACAACTGTACACCTCCCACCTCCCACAACTGTACACCTCCCACCTCCCACAACTGTACATCTCCCACCTCCCACAACTCTACACCTCCCACCTCCCACAACTGTACACCTCCCACCTCCCACAACTCTACACCTCCCACAACTGTACATTTCCCACCTCCCACAACTGTACATCTGCCACCTCCTACAACTGTACACCTGCCACAACTGTACACCTCCCACGTCCCACAACTGTACACCTCCCACCTCCCACAACTGTACATCGCCTACCTCCCACAACTGTACACCTCCCACCTCCCACAACTGTACATCTCCCACCTCCCACAACTGTACACCTCCCTCCTCCCACAACTGTTCACCTCCCACCTCCCATAACTGTACATCTCCCACCTCCCACAACTGTACATTTCCCACCTTCCACAACTGTACATCTCCCACCTCCCACAACTCTATACCTCCCACCTCCCACAACTGTACACATCCCACCTCCCACAACTGTAAACCTCCCACAACTGTTCACCTCCCTCCTCCCACAACTGTACACATCCCACCTCTCACAAATGTACATCTCCCACCTCCCACAACTGTACATCTCCCACCTCCCACAATTCTACACCTCCCACAACTGTACACCTCACACCTCCCACAACTCTACACCTCCCACAACTGTACATTTCCCACCTCCCACAACTGTACATCTGCCACCTCCCACAACTGTACACCTGCCACAACTGTACACCTCCCACGTCCCACAACTGTACACCTCCCACCTCCCACAACTGTACATCGCCTACCTCCCACAACTGTACATCTCCCACCTCCCACAACTGTACACCTCCCACAACTGTTCACCTCCCACCTCCCATAACTGTACATCTCCCACCTCCCACAACTGTACATCTCCCACCTCCCACAACTGTACACATCCCACCTTTCACAAATGTACACCTCCCACAACTGTACACCTCCCACCTCCCACAACTGTACACCTCCCACCTCCCACAACTGTACATCTCGCATCTCACACAATTGTGCAACTTCCGTCCCTCACATCTCAAACAACAGTAAATCTCCCATCCCATACAATTGCACAACGCCATTTTCATGCAACTGCACAACTCCCGTCTCATGCAACTACACAGCTAACATCTCAAACAATTGTACAGCTCCCATTTTATACTACAGATTAGCTCCCATCTAAATGTAAATGTTTATTAATGTATATAGCATCATATTTATAGAATGGTATTCTATGGCGTTGTACAATATACGAGTCTATATAAACATTTCACATAATACACATATAGATATAATATAAAATAGTAAAATATACAATTATATTGTTTAAGTAATAAAAAAAAGACATAGACTAAGTAGTTATCTCACACAAACCTACAACTCCCATCTCATGCATTAGAACAACTACAAATACCAGTTCTGCTGTGATCTAATACATTTGCATAGCACCCATGTCAAACAACTGTGTAGCTACCATCTCATAGAAATGAACTGCTCCTATCTCAAACAACTGCCCAATTAAAATCTCATACAATTGCTTAGCTCCCTTGTCAAACAACTGTGTAGCCACCATCTCATACAAATGATCTACTCCTATCTCCAACAACTGTACAATTACAATCTCATACAATTGCTTAGCTCCCTTGTCAAAAACCTGTCCAGCTCCCACTCATGGAACTGCGCAGCCCACAACTCACAACTGGACAGTTACCATCTCAAACAACTGTACAGCTCTCATCACTTTCAACTGCACAGCTCCCATCTCAAACTACTTTAGACCTCCCATCCCATACATCTGCACAGCTCCCACGTCTTGGTACAGTATAGGGGACCATTTCACTAACATAAAGTACTCTATTAAGGAAAACACCCCTCAACAGAATCATACTTAAAATATAAGGAGAATTTTTCAAATGCTCTTCATTAACGGGATCCTTAACTAAATCGTAAGTTACGGAGCAAAATGTTCATAAACAATGAAGGAGCTCCCTTTTTTGTTGTGTATCGTCATTTGACCATCTAGCTCTTTTATATTATTCTTATTTTTATACATTTTTACTCCTATATTTTTAATTGTTGATGAAAGCTGCAATTGAATTTCCCTGTCCTGGACAACAAAGTTTTATAGTATTGTATGGTATTGTATTGTATACTATTGTAGGGTAGGGTAGGGTAGGGTAGGGTAGGGTAGGGTAGGGTAGGGTAGGGTAGGGTAGGGTAGGGTAGGGTAGGGTAGGGTAGGGTAGGGTAGGGTAGGGTAGGGTAGGGTAGGGTAGGGTATGATTAGATGATGCAAAAAGCAGACGACAAACGACATTGACTGTCATTGGTGTTGCTGCCTTTGAGTCAAAGTTTGCATTTTCATTGAGTTTGTCGGTTTGGACTGTTGTAGGAATTATTTAATGTAAACTTTAAGTAATATGTGTGTGTACATATATACATGCAATCCCATGTTATTGGACTACTTGGTATCTGCCTTACAGAACCACAGTAAGCCGTTTTCTCCAAAAAAATTCGAAATCATTCTGCAATGTATGAACATTATTAATGAGGACCACTCATTACATCTCTGGCATGCAAGCACAGTGTCAAATTAGTGTTGTTAGTAGTATAATATTTGTAATACGATAATCATTTCACGCCGCAAATGGTTTCATAATCATCACTGTGGGATTCTTTGTTAACTCTAGTCTTAGCTGTGGTTATCATAATGAACAGTTTCATGTCTTTTCGGCCAATAAATTTATATGTTATGATTATTTACATAAATCTATGCCTAAATGTAATAAATTATGTAGATGTATCCAAGTTTTTTTAATGAGTGAAACTTAATGTAATATTTGGTAGGATTATAGCAATTGGCTACGTACTGTGTAATCATGTAACTGAAAGGAAGCAATATTCATGTGTATAGTGAATCAAAAATTTCAATAGTTCTACACCGAAAAGCACACCTGTATATGTTGGGCAACCTTACTTTTGAGTACTTGAGCCTTGATGTTTGCTAAGCATAAGCAACTTGGATGTATCAAGTTAGATGGGCAAATCCTGTTTTGCCATGTGTAACGCCGTTCAGCAACACAGCTCCAGCACACACACTTACATCACAACACAGCTCCTGTACACACACTTACATCACAACACAGCTCCTGTACACACACTTACATCACAACACAGCTCCTGTACACACACATACATCACAACACAGCTCCTGTACACACACTTACATCACAACACAGCTCCTGTACACACACTTACATCACAACACAGCTCCTGTACACACACATACATCACAACACAGCTCCAGCACACACACACTTACATCACAACACAGCTCCAGCACACACATACATCACAACACAGCTCCTGTACACACACTTACATCACAACACAGCTCCTGTACACACATACATCACAACACAGCTCCTGTACACACACTTACATCACAACACAGCTCCTGTACACACACTTACATCGCAACACAGCTCCTGTACACACACACATACATCACAACACAGCTCCAGCACACACACTTACATCACAACACAGCTCCAGCACACACATACATCACAACACAGCTCCTGTACACACACTTACATCACAACACAGCTCCTGTACACACACATACATCACAACACAGCTCCTGTACACACACTTACATCACAACACAGCTCCAGCACACACACATCACAACACAGCTCATGTACACACACTTACATCACAACACAGCTCCAGCACACACACTTACATCACAACACAGCTCCTGTACACACACATACATCACAACACAGCTCCAGCACACACACTTACATCACAACACAGCTCCTGTACACACACTTACATCACAACACAGCTCCTGTACACACACTTACATCACAACACAGCTCCTGTACACACTTACATCACAACACAGCTCCTGTACACACACATACATCACAACACAGCTCCTGTACACACACTTACATCACAACACAGCTCCTGTACACACACATACATCACAACACAGCTCCAGCACACACACTTACATCACAACACAGCTCCAGCACACACATACATCACAACACAGCTCCTGTACACACACTTACATCACAACACAGCTCCTGTACACACACTTACATCACAACACAGCTCCTGTACACACACTTACATCACAACACAGCTCCTGTACACACACTTACATCACAACACAGCTCCTGTACACACACATACATCACAACACAGCTCCAGCACACACACTACATCACAACACAGCTCCAGCACACACATACATCACAACACAGCTCCTGTACACACACTTACATCACAACACAGCTCCTGTACACACACTTACATCACAACACAGCTCCTGTACACACACATACATCACAACACAGCTCCTGTACACACACTTACATCACAACACAGCTCCTGTACACACACATACATCACAACACAGCTCCAGCACACACACTTACATCACAACACAGCTCCTGTACACACACATACATCACAACACAGCTCCAGCACACACTTACATCACAATACAGCTCCTGTACACACACTTACATCACAACACAGCTCCTGTACACACACTTACATCACAACACAGCTCCTGTACACACACTTACATCACAACACAGCTCCTGTACACACACTTACATCACAACACAGCTCCTGTACACACACTTACATCACAACACAGCTCCAGCACACACATACATCACAACACAGCTCCTGTACACACACATCACAACACAGCTCCTGTACACACACTTACATCACAACACAGCTCCTGCACACACTTACATCACAACACAGCTCCAGCACACACACTTACATCACAACACAGCACCTGTATACACACATACATCACAACACAGCTCCAGCACACACACTTACATCACAACACAGCTCCAGCACACACATACATCACAACACAGCTCCTGTACACACACTTACATCACAACACAGCTCCTGTACACACACTTACATCACAACACAGCTCCTGCACACACTTACATCACAACACAGCTCCTGTACACACACATCACAACACAGCTCCAGCACACACATACATCACAACACAGCTCCAGCACACACACTTACATCACAACACAGCTCCTGTACACACACATACATCACAACACAGCTCCAGCACACACACATACATCACAACACAGCTCCTGTACACACACATACATCACAACACAGCTCCAGCACACACACTTACATCACAACACAGCTCCTGTACACACTTACATCACAACACAGCTCCAGCACACACACACACACACACACACACACACACACACACACACACACACACACACACACACACACACACACACACACACACACACACACACACACACACACACACACACACACACACACACACACACACACACACACACACACACACACACACACACACACACACACACACACACACACACACACACACACACACACACACACACACACACACACACACACACACACACACACACACACACACACACACACACACACACACACACACACACACACACACACACACACACACACACACACACACACACACACACACACACACACACACACACACACACACAAGCTCCAACACACATATCACACCATTCCTTACATTTAATATGGCACCTGTAATGGCTAATGCTGTATATGCGTATACCAAACGATGCAAAGCCAAAGCCAAGGTTCACTGTTGCTCGTTGAATTAGTCTCATACTATATTAGGCTACCTACCTAGCTAACGCCGAAAATGCGATAAATATTATGATCCACAATAAATATGATGTTTTAACTATGGACTAAATACGCATGTTACTGTGAAATGACTCACCTATATGTCTCGGACTTGGTTCAGATAACGGCGTACGCGTAATCCATACATCGCGGCTCTTCCACTGGCACTGGCGACAACGCCAGGCAGACGACATGTTTGGAACGGGGACAGTTCCTTATCTGGCGGGAGCGTGCAGTCAGCACGCAAACATTGCAGTTAATACATCCCGTTTTACCGATTATGAATGTGACATTGGCTGCCCATGAATAAGAATATGATAACGTTACAAAATTTACTATTTCCGTAGACATGAGCGACCGTATGGTTTGGCCAGGATTCGTGATTTTTGTGCCGTAAGCAAATCAGCGGTTCGTTGATGTGAGGAGAATGTTGTTTGATCGGCGCGACAGTTTGCGGTTTTTTGGGCTTCTTTTTAGGCACATGCCGCTATTTTCAACAACAAAAAATTATCATGTGTTAAAATTAAGAGCCGTCATATTCTATGTATCATAATAAATACTGTGAACTACCAAATTCAAAGCCGCCTAATGTTTTTGAATACAGAACAACGCATTGCCCACCCCAGCCTGGGCCACCCAGTTCTCCACAAATAAGGGTAATTATCGCGCGCCAGGGTGAGATTACGTCAACACTATTTCAGTTCTTCTCTTCGTTGCCCAACGTGTAGTAGGCCCTAACGTAGCGCAACGACAGTTGCTTGCGAGGATGGGCGTTATCCAAACTTAGATGCTGTCCATGTTCAGACAGTCAGCAGCTACAGCTTATTGTTATAGTCTAGTAGTCCAGGCATGAAGCCCGATGGGTTGTGATGACGGAGAAGGGGTAAAACGCAATATGCTTTATCTGCTGGTACTGCCATTTTCATTGTCATATAGCTCATAGCTCATATTGTCTTGATGACAGTAGATATCAATAACGATAACGCAGTTATGCGCCGGCACAGTAAGTCAATTCGGAACACGCCTTCAAATAAGTCAATAATCAAATTGGTAATAAAAGACAGACGAAATATCTCGCTTCGACGTCTGAAACCGCAACAACTGATACCGATTGGTAGCATGTCAGTGCATCTTTCTCAATAAAAATTAGTTTAAATAATTTGTTTTTCTCCATCAACTGTCTGTATTATAGGCCTATGCGTTATTTAACTGTAGCTTTTAATTAATCCTTGTTTATTGACGCGGAAGGCCAGAAGCACGAACTTAGCTTTACGTCCCAGCTGTGTGTGATTCACTGTAGGCCTACTATTGGTTTTCAAGTCGATTGCGTGTAATGGGCAAGTATAGTGTGTACGGGGGAAAATATGTGTAGAATGGGAAAATAAGATATGGTTAAGAGTGAATTTGGAAAGGTCCAGGGGGTGAAAACATTCTGTCGGTTTTTGCGGCTGCGAAGTACGTGCACCCAACGATTTAGTTGCGCATGGTAAAACGGAAAAGCATCAGCGGATTTCCGGTCGTCATAATCACCGATCGTTAGAAATATCTCAACTGTTTCGACCATTGGGCGATTGATCGATAATCGCATGCATATCTTGATAGAGGCAGAAGAAGACTGGCAAAGATAACAGCGATGTCTGCTACTCGGAGCATCGCGCATATCCGGCGGAATTTTCGTTTTTTTGTCCGGTCGGAGCGAACACTTGAAATAACATCCAGTTTGGGCACGTACACTGTCGCTGAAGACGACGAACGCTTTATGCATCGTCCGTTGGTCTCATGACGCGCCGTTGCCGTCGGTGCCGACGAGGGTCGACCGGAGATCGCAGGCCGGTGTTTCGGTTGTCATTCGCTAATCGTTGATCGATCGTCTCGATAACGTCAGGTTTGTCCTCGTTCTTAGAACCAGAACTAAATACTGAGCCAAGCAAAACATTCAAAATCGTAATAAAGTAGTGTTTATAATTTAATAACATATACCTGTCATCACGCCCACTGCAGTCATACTCGTGCCCACCCCCTCTAGTCTAAAATAATGTAAACAACCGAACCTGAACAGCAATGCGTCGAAGCATAGTGACTCCACCGGCGAACAGGAGGGACACGTGAGGCACATGAAATGCAAAAATAACCAGTAATTATTTAACTAATTAATAATAATAATTGGTTAACTTATATTGCAATCCAATCGAACTATCGTAAGGCCTATCATAATATTATGCGTTCGTCCGTCTGTGTGAAAATGTATGTTCGTGTGAGTGTGTTTACAACTAAACGTGTGGAAGACTAAGGAAGGCTTTGCATCACGCGTCTACGCATATATCCTGTTGCCGAACTACCTGTGACGTCCATTTTAATTAATCTGCGCAACTCCGCCTATGTGTGGTTCACGGATATAAGAAAACAAACGGTATATATGCCAAACACACTAATCTGAAAGTGTGTGTATGTGTGTGTGTGTGTGTGTGTGTGTGTGTGTGCGTGTGTGTGTGTGTGTGTGTGTGTGTGTGTGTGCGTGCGTGTGTGCGTGCGTGCATGCCGTGCGTGCGTGCGTGCGTGTGTGTGTGCGTGTGTGTGTGTGCGTGCGTGCGTTCGTTCCTGCGTGTGTGCGTGCGTGCGTGTGTGCGTGCGTGCGTGCGTGTGTGTGTGCGTGTGTGCGTGTGCTACCTCGTGAAAGGTCTAACGCAACAGTATCTCTTAAATGATTGCAGAGTTATATTCCACTCACATACACAGATAGAGTATGGTTAACAAAAAGATTAATTAAACTTTGGTGAAACGTTTAAATTATTCGGGACAAAAACGATAACGTGGCAAAAAAAAACATTTGACCAGAAATGCCTAAAGACATGGAAACGTCCGATTGTTTGTTGCTATGTTCAGGGCACGCTTGAAGAATCTTTTTTGTTCGACACGATTCTATTTGTGGGGGTTGAATATTAATCCCTGTTTGTTTGGCAACCAATGTGTATGCCATGTATGAAGAAAACATTGATAGTCCTGCATACATACACAAACTTGACTATAGTTTGATGCATTTCCGAGATTTCACAAAAAAAGTTAATGAAATGGAATCAATGTGTGTGCACGCAACATGTAGTGTTTGCATAAAGAACACCAGCAAGGTGTGAACCTGCCACACACAACACTGAGCCGACGTTACCCTAAACTGTGCAAGTGGACAAAGCAGTGCTTTTGAATTACAACACAGATTCTTACTGCAATCAGTTGCAACTGTATGTTATACTGTTAATTAGAACATATGAATTTATAGCATCAGATAGGACAATACTGCTAACTGTGGTTTTGAAAACTTCTTTTGTGGAAACATCCTCCGTCACCATGGCTGCCTAACATCCTATTTGAACCATTATTTCTGTCTGAAAAATAAAAAAACGAGTACAACTGTTTCCAACAAGCATCAATTTTAATGGTGATTATTACACAAGAACATGTTGCATCGTCTAACAAATGCCTTCCCCACCTTGGTTGCATTCCAGTTTTACTCTCTCCAAATCACAAGAGAGGAAGATGTAAGGAGCGGTGATCATGCGTAGAATTATCTAGTCATTTGGGTGGGTAAAGTATGAAAAGGTTAAATTATTAACTCGGGACCGGTTTAGACTGGATTGTGATGGTTGTATGCACAAGAAGGGTAGGTGAGAAAATAGGAATTGGGGATCACTATGGAGGGCAGCATCCCTTGTTCCTTCAGGAAGAAGAAGAAACATACAACAAACAACATTTAGTGTGAAGTTGGAGTCGCCACCATCGTTGATATCTGAGTCACTACGTTCGTTGCCAGATGACGCCACTGTCACCCTGCGAGGTGGGAAGACTGTCTTGTGTTGCTCTCTCCACCTGAGGACGAGGTGAATGACGGGGGTGGCATGTGCCAGGGTCTTCCCCCTCCCCTAAACGGACCCAACATTAAACTAGTTCAACTGACAGTCAGACTTGTTGTTAAGAGGTGGAAAGCATGTTACAAAGCCGAAAACAATTACAAAGCTAACACCAATAAATAAAACAGCTTATTATCATCCATTATTTTGAACACAGGAGAAAACACAGATGTCGACAAAGATCTGCACAGTAATTTATTTCCTTTTTTGTAATAATAATATCAACGGCTTTTTATGCGTCCGGTGTTCTCGAAGATCAAGCTCAGTAGCGAAACTGTGAGAAACAATGACAATTATTATAATATATCTGTTTGTTCTAACCTGATACACGCGAGTATGTATGTGCGTGCATGTGTATATAGTATAATATACACTAATTCATAACTTTTATACTACAATTAGTCCAATCTAAACAATTCATTTATGTGGCCACTAATGAGGTACAATGACAAATGTGCAGCCAGCCAAAAAAAACTTGAAAATTAATTTATAGCAACGCGCGGTTTTACAAAGAATTGAAGAGCATACAACGAGAGCTGAAAAAGCACAATAAAAAGAGTGTTATAATATGTACGGTGACTAACGACGTTGAAATCAGTAGGCTCAGTTCTTACACATGCCCGCATTATTTTACCCCATTGGCGTCAAAGTCATAAATCCCACAGCGACGCTGTGGAGATTACTCTAAGCAAACTTCATAGCATCTCTTGCCAGCGTTCGGCTGCGCGCCGTAGTTATGGCGCCAACCCGGAAATTAGACACACCTACTGTGACGTCACGACAATACGGCAGACGCGCCATCTTCGTTTCTAAGCGACGTCAGATTTCAAGATGGCGACGTCGTTGATCTAAAAGAAATGGGGTACCGCTTTCTTTCTTCTTCTCCTTCTTTCCTCCGAGATCTAAACTTGCGCTAGCGTATTTATCCCTTCGGTACACACATAGGTCTACCGTTGTATAATGGTATAGCGGCCTGTGCGACATTCGGGTAAGTATTATGTAGGAGGCACGCCAATGTGCGTGGCGCATAGCATTGCACCGCCAGCCGCACAGTTCAACAATGTCAGTCTCTGTCTAATGGTTTTTATACCAAATATATCAGGCTTGCTTCGTCTGGGTACTAAACCCGGGCCGCCGGCGTGCCAGTCGGATGCGCTAACCACTACACTGCCCGCGCCTCGTTTATTGAAGTTTGAAAAGTAGGAACAATTGATGTGGGCTCGCATTACAAATACGTGCCGAATTCTAGACGGATAATTGCACGGCATTTATATTCTTGTCATCCTCCACAACGCAATGTACCTGGCGCATACCACTCTTCGATTAGTTTTCAATTTTTCAAACTTTCCTCCTAGGCCTATGAGAATAGACGTTTGGCCAATATTTAAACTTAAAATAAGTACCGCTGACCTTCACAATACTATATTTGAAGATAAAAGTTCCGTTCATCAAAGTATTGGCACTCTACTCTCTGGGATCTTGAAATGTCAAATAAAAACATCGAAATATGTAAGGCGAGGCGATAAAAGACGTTCGTTCACATCATGACTTATTCTGTAGCGTTATAATGTTTGTAGTGCGTACAATTTATGTAGCTCAATGCAACTCATTGTCATACGACCATTGCTTATTAATTCCTGTGTGGTTTCGTTTTCATATTGAACTTGCCAAATGTTTGCTGTTTCGTTTCAGGTTTTCCAAATTTTCACAGAAGTGAGCTCGACAAAAACAACTCTAAGAACACGACGCGAGAGAGGTAGTGCATCGCATACAAGTCTAACATACGCTCTCGTTAGTTTTCTGTGTAGTCTGAATGAATTTGTTCTCCTATGGCAGTTCACAATAATTATTTGTTTGTGCAGCTATTAACATTACCCGTTTCTCGGCATAGCGCTCATGACACGGTCAATGACCTGTCCTGTTGGCATTCATCACTGTGTCGTATACTATTGGTTCCATGGCATTGCCTCAAAATTAAGCCGGTCCCCTACACATCTTATATACAAGTACGCGCACTGATGAGTGTGTGATTGCGACAAATATTGGTCTCAAAACATCGAATGATCTTGCACATGTTTCACGAGGAAGATCAATCAAATGTGTAGTATGTGATGTATAATACGTGAGTAATAGTATAGCAAAGCGCCTGGCTGACGATTGCCCTTGCATGCTGGATCTTTGGCATACTGCTTCCAGTGGTAGTGCGTTCTGCTTGGTGTAATAGCAAAGACACATAATTGTATTGAGTGGATGTATGTGTGCGCGCGAGAATGTGTGTGACATTCGCGCGAATGATGCTTCCGCATATCAATGTTAAGATACATTCCGCAGTGCGATATCGGCCTCTTGTTGTAAACATTGCCTTTCGTGTGCCGCATTTTAGCATCATATGTAGACATTCTTCTTTTGAAATACTACAGTTAATGTGTCGAAGTTGCCCTCGTGCAAGAGAAGCTCGCTCACAAGGTGATGGTGTTATGGTGAACCCTTCACTGATATAGTTGGCTGTTTTGGACTGTGTCAACCAATTTAATTCTGAATACAATTATAGCACGTTCGGTTAAAAAAAAATACCATTAAAATCCCTAGACCCCAAAAGCACAATCTGAAATGGTTGCGAGGAAAAGATTCGAAGTCTAAACCATATTCATTATATCAGCTCTGATCAATCACATTCCGTGAAAGCTAGGTAGTTCAAGCCTCTATCTAAACCGTTTCGATTCTTTTCTCGAGTTTGTGAGAACTGTATCAAAAAACTAATGACAACTCGCACTTGTTCTGATACATATATCTGTGCCAAGCTATCTTTGATTCTCCTGGTTATCGGCTAACATTATCAATAACATCAACACGTTATACTAAACTGCACGAAGGGGCTGTACTCGATAAAAGAAAGGTTTCACGCACTGTCAAGTGATTGTCCCTCGTCGCCATCTTCAAACCTTTAGGCCCCGACGGTCAGTGATACTGCCAGAAGTCGTCAGCAGTGGACAGGGCTGCGTCATCGCCAGGCGAAGACACCTGAAAAAAGCACAATAAAAAGAGTGTTATAATATGTACGGTGACTAACGACGTTGAAATCAGTTCTTTCACATACCCGCATTACTTTACCCCATTGGCTTTAACATCATCAATCCCACAGCGACACTGTGGAGATTACTCTAAGGAAACTGCATAGCATCTCTTGCCAGCGTTCGGCTGCGCGCCGTAGTTATGGCGCCAACCCGGAAATTAGACACACCTACTGTGACGTCACGACAATACGGCAGACGCGCCATCTTCGTTTCTAAGCGACGTCAGATTTCAAGATGGCGACGTTGTTGATCTAAAAGAAATGGGGTACCGCTTTCTTTCTTCTTCTCCTTCTTTCCTCTTAGATGTAAACTTGCGCTAGCGTATTTATCCCTTCGGTACACACATAGGCTCTACCTTTGTATAATGGTGTAGCGGCCTGTGCGACATTCGGGTAAGTATTATGTAGGAGGCACGCCAATGTGCGTGGCGCATAGCATTACACCGCCAGCCGCACAGTTCAATAATGTCTGTCTTTGTCTAATGTTTTTTATACCAAATATATCAGGCTTGCTTCGTCTGGGTATTAAGTTTGAAAAGTAGGAACAATTGAGGTGGGCTCGCATTATACATACGTGCCGCATTCTAGTCTGACAATTGCACACCATTGATATTCTTGTCCTCGTGCACAACGCAATATACATGTCGCATACCACTCTTCGGTTAGTTTTCAGTTTCTCAAGCTTTCCACCTAGGCCTATGAAAATAAACGTTTTGCCAATATTTAAACTTAAAATTAGTACCGCTGACCTTCATACCACTATAGTCTAAGACAGAAGTTCCGTTCATCAAAGTGTTGGCACTCTACTTTCTACGATCTTGAAATGTCAAATAAAAACACATCGAAATATGTAAGGCGAGGCGATAAAAGACGTTCGTTCACATCATGACTTACTCTGTAATGTAATAATCTTTGTAGTGCGTACAATTTATGTAGCTCAATGTCAATGATTATCATACGACCGTTGCTTATTAGTTCCTATATGGTTTCGTTTTCATATTGAACTTGCCAAATGTTTGCTGTTTCCTTTCAGATTTTCCAATTATACTCAGAAATGTGCTCCACAAAAACAGCTCTCAGAACAAGACGCGAGAGAGATGCTGCATCCCACACAGGTCTAACATACACTGTCGTTAGTTTTATGTGTAGTCTGAAAGAAGTTGTTTTCCTATGGCAGTTCACAATAATTATTTGTTTGTGCAGCTTGTAACATTACCCGTTTCTCGGCATAGCGCTCATGACTCGGCCAATGACCTGTCCTGTTGGCATTCGTCACTGTGCCGTATACTATTAGTTCCATGGCTGGCATTGCCTCAAAATGAAGCCGGTCTCCGTCACTACTTAGATACAGTTATGCGCACTGATGAGCGTGTGTGATTGCGACAAATATTGGTCACAAACCATCGAATGATCTTGCACTTGTTTCACGAGGAAGACCAATCAAATGTGTATTATGTGGTTTACATTATGTGAGTAATATCATAGCAAAGCGCCTGGCTGACGGTTGCCCTTGCATGCTGGTACTTTGGCATACTGTTTCCAGTGGTAGGGCGTCCTGCTTGGTGTAATAGCAAAGAAATATAACTGTATTGAGTGGCTGTATGTGTGCGTGCGAGAATGTGTGTGACGTTCGCTCGAATGATGCTTACGCATGTCAATGTTAAGGTACATTCCGCGGCGCGATATCGGCTTCTTGTTGTAAACATTGCCTTTCATGTGCCGCATTTTACCATCATATGTTGACATTCTTATTTTGAAAAACTACAATTAATGTATCGAAGTTGCCCTGGTGCAACAGAAGCTCACTCACAAGGTGGCGGTGTTACGGTGCCCCCTCTCACAGGTATAGTTGGCTGCTTTGCATTGTATCCACGCAATTTACTTCTGAATACAATTATAGCACATTCGGTAAAAGAAAAACACCATAAATATCCTTAGACCCAAAAAGCACCATCTGGAAGGATAGCGAGGACATGATCCGAAGTCTAAACCAACTTCATTATATCACCTCTGATCAATCACATAGCGTGAAAGCTACGTAGATCCAGCCTCTTGCTAAACCGTTCCGGTTGTTTTCTCGAGTTTGTGAGAACTGTATCATTAAAACTAATGTCCAGTCGCACTTGTTATGATAAATATATATGTTTCAAGCTATCTTTGATTCTCCTGATTATCGGCTTACATTATCAATAACATCAACATGTTATACTGCATGAAGGGGCTGTACTCGATAAAAGAAAGGTTTCACGCACTGTCAAGTGATTGTCCCGCGTCGCCATCTTCAAAACTTTCGGCCCGGACGGTCAGTGATACTGCCAGAAATCGCCAGCCGTGGACAGGGCTGCATCATCGCCAGGCGAAGACACCTGAAAAAAGCACAATAAAAAGAGTGTTATAATATGTACGGTGACTAACGACGTTGAAATCAGTTGGCTCAGTTCTTTCACATGCCCGCATTACTTTACCCCATTGGCTTTAACGTCATCAATCCCACAGCGACGCTGTGGAGATTACTCTAAGGAAACTGCATCGCATCTCTTGCCAGCGTTCGGCTGCGCGCCGTAGTTATGGCGCCAACCCGGAAATTAGACACACCTACTGTGACGTCACGACAATACGGCAGACGCGCCATCTTCGTTTCTAAGCGACGTCATATTTCAAGATGGCGACGTCGTTGATCTAAAAGAAATGGGGTACCGCTTTCTTTCTTCTCCTTCTTTCTTCCGAGATCTAAGCTTGCGCTAGCGTATTTATCCCTTCGGTACACACATAGGTCTAACGTTGTGTAATGGAATAGCGGCCTGTGCAACAACTGTATCATTGAAACTAATGTCCACTCGCACTTGTTATGATATGTATATCTGTTCTAAGCTCCCTTTGATTTACGCATGTCAATATTAAAATTGCAGTAGATAACACTGCGCCGACTTGTGTAATATTTCGTTTTAATTCTTCACTGGACAGCGAGCAAAAAACACAAGCTGGTGATTGTTGTCCGAAGAGACGTAGGTTTAGACACTTTTTGACAAGAAATAAATATATTTTGCAAAACTGTGCCTACTGTATCGATTAGTGTATAATGGAAATATTCCTCCATTTGTTAGTGAAACACATTTTTTTACAATTCACTGACATTTTCCGTAAGATTCTCTTGCAGGATGGATTTTCCCTAATAGTATAACATCTCTGTGAAACGGTCCCCTGAGACGTTACTATATACCTCTTATTCGTATATATACGGTATTGGAGTACGGACCAGACGACCACGTCTCTTGGTAGTGTATTTACGGTATTGGAGTAGGCACCAGCGTGACCGCGGCCCTTCGACAACGTAAGGGAATTTACTAAGTCGACGACCGCCACCACAAATCGCTCCTTCTTCGACGTGCACTGAACCACGGCAACGCCGAAGGGAATATGGAGCCATTTCCCTCGGCAGTCGCCACTTGGTTTCACGACAAATTACGTGTCTGCTGCCAGACCGACTCGCCGCCGCCGTGCCCCGTGCGCAGTCAGACCTGGTTTCCATTTCTCGCTTCTTTGAGAGCGGAACGCAGCAACTGCCGAACCTATTAGAGCAATATATTCTCCGCAGTCTTCGATGGTCATGCTTTTAAAAACAAGGATGCCCTACGAAACACGCAACTGTCGTTTTATCGAGCCAGCAAGCCAGCCAGGCGAGCAGAGTCCAAACCTCGGCCGCTAACTCGTCCGGAGGCGATGGCGGCGGATGCGTTTGTCGCTCGCACACTCGCTGGGCGTTGCCACGAGTGGGTGTACGGCTCCCTCCGTTTCCATATTATGTTCAGGGAGCGACGCTGGCGGAGAGCGGCAATGATTCGCTCGTAGTGTACAGGACGAGAAGGTTGAGTTGGCTGACAGCTTCTACTACTGTACCGCGATTTCTACATGGAAGGTGTATGAAGATGTTTCTGAAGCGTTGAATGCACGATGGAGGTATATAAATGAGTGTGTACGCATTGTATCTATGTTAATTCCTTGCGAATTTGTAATGTAACTTGGTAATAAACTGTCTTACTACTTACTACTATACATTCCAAACACCTAATAATACACAACATCTCACGACATTGGATCTCGCCGGGCGGTGATGATCCAGACGTTGACGTACACGGTCTGTCGGTTGTCTCAGTGTCTTCTCAAACATCTGAGCCTGCCTGGTGACAAAAAGAAAACAAAACATCGCGATATGTAAATGGAAGATAAACTTCATAAAGTGGTATGTATATAAACCACTCAATGACACGTAATAACCGCAGACGGATCAAGAAACAGTGGTGGACAGAAGAACTAACTCAGCTATGGAACAATGGCCTAATTATATTAGCATATTTATTATACAATCATATCCTGTATATTTCTCATTATCTTATCTGTTTTTCTACAATTTTACATTTATCTAACTTATAACCTTATTTATTTTTTTATCTATTCATTTTTTAACATATTTAATATTTTATAGGCTACTTAGATGTGCTAATGTATGTACCAATTTTATATTGGTTTGTACCTGAAATAACTGTATTCGTATTCGTATTCGTTCGTATTAGTAGGGCAGGGAACCGAGGACCAACATATCGTCTTTATGAACACGCACACACACACACACACACACACACACACACACACACACACACACACACACACACACACACACACACACACACACACACACACACACACACACACACACACACACACACACACACACACACACACACACACACACACACACACACACACACACACACACACACACACACACACACACACACACACACACACACACACACACACACACACACACACACACACACACACACACACACACACACACACACACACACACACACACACACACACACACACACACACACACACACACACACACACACACACACACACACACACACACACACACACACACACACACACACACACACACACACACACACACACACACACACACACACACACACACACACACACACACACACACACACACACACACACACACACACACACACACACACACACACACACACACACACACACACACACACACATACAGAGTTTGCTTGGATGACGGATGGCCCCCTCCAATGCAACATCCTGGCTACGCGACTGTTATGGAATAACCTTACAGTGAATGAACAATTGTGGATTAAGGGTAGCGAACAAAACAAACCGCACCTTAAAACGGAAACAAGGTAGCCCAAAAACTGTTTGATAGACACATGCAAGGTGCCAAACATAAACTTTGGCGTCAGCAACAAGAACACCTACTTGCTCTGTCGTCGTACGACCCAAATGCCTTCTGTAAACACATTGAAAATTAGGAATAAACCAAGAACGCAATCATACTTTACTCGTGGAAATGGTTCTAGAGGATGGCTGCACGACCACTGGTCGAGGTGTGGTATTACGTAAGTGGAGAACTCACTTTCACACGTTACTGGACCCTGTCAATTACGAATGAACAGTTGACTATCAACTGCTGGTAGAAACACACTCCCAGGATCACAATGGACATCTTGATAGAAAGTGGACATTCCCCTGGCCTGAAACAAGGCCAAGAAACATAGTGTTGTGTAATGACAGTATTACAGTCGAATCGCTGTGCAATGGTAATGCCATCGACTTCCTCTACGAACTATTTAATCAATGTTTTTGATAACAGCATGTTTTCTGAAGCTCTTTTTAAATGATCGTCTCATATCATGGCTTGAGGGCAATAACCTGTTGTGTGTTGAGCAAAATGGGTATAGACCAGGTCGCAAATCAACCATTACAAAGATAGTCAACACTAGAAACAAATGCCGACAACAGATGTTTGCCTGTATCGGTTATTTTATTAAAGCTTACTACCGTATCAGTAGATATTTCATTTGGAAACAATTGTTGAACTTTGACATACAAGGGGAAATGTTTGAGGTCCTTATATATCGATTACAACTACTGCGTTAGGGTCGACAACTTAAAGTCCAACTGGTTCAATGTTGACTACGGTCTTTGAGGTATGTGTTCTATCTATATCATGTTCACTATTTATAAACGATTTATCAATTGAATTGAAATGCACGGATATACGTACCGGTTACATGGCAGGCCGGCTGCTTATGAGGCACCCGGGCAGCGCCCAACTAGGTGATTAAGGCAAGAATAAATGATACGCAGATTTCTACGTTTTCAGAGCAATTCTTCTCAGGATTCATTTCAGCTCATATGTCCATCATGGAAATTCACCTACTATAGAAGCAATTAGCACAGTAGTAACCAACCATAGCTAGGGGACAGTATTATGATATATATATATATATATATATATATATATATATATATATATATATATATATATATATATATATGAATATTAGTTGGATTTAGAGTTTAGCGAAACATTTATAATAGTTCTATAAAATTGCATTATTTGTGCTTGATCGCGATTTACTGACTTTGCTTCCAGCACAAATAATGCAGTTTGCTTAGTCAGTAAATGCAAAGTACACAGACATAAAACTATGTAACAAAGACACCTGTTTACATATATGCATTATGAGTTCATCTACTCCATTTGGGTGAT
This sequence comes from Ridgeia piscesae, assembly GCA_025642075.2. Classification (NCBI taxonomy): domain Eukaryota; kingdom Metazoa; phylum Annelida; class Polychaeta; order Sabellida; family Siboglinidae; genus Ridgeia; species Ridgeia piscesae. The sequence continues at coordinate 24,453 of JAODUO010002396.1, forward strand.
TTTCCACCGCCTCAGTTTATAATATACCATCAATTAAATATATCTTTGTTGATTTTATTGTTATTAGTTTAACCAGCATTTCTAAAGCGTTATATATCCGGGACCAGTCTACTCATAGGTGAGTACATACATGGTTTGGAAACATGGCATTTGATGTCTCGGTTACACAGGAAATTTGGAATAGCACTAGGTCCCCTCGAGCAACCGCTACCCGCTTCCACCAGCTTACTCTTAAAACGTCACTTCCTGCCCGGCATGCAGTGCTGGAGAATTTCGCTAGGAAGACACCTGTAAACACACTTATTTGCAAGCAAACCCTAATTGACGAAGAGTTTCTAAAGAATTACACGCAAGAACAGAGGTCGATGGTTACTGGAGACATCCACCCATCCTGGTATCTAAGGGACGCAAAACGCCCCGGCTGGATTTTGCATCGACTCACGCGCTGTCATTATGCGACAAGTCATTCACCTTGCAGAAGGATATCTAGAATTGTCCAAAGTTGTCTTTTTAAGAAGTGCGCTTGTTAAGAATAATCTGTAAAAAAATACCTGTCCTCGGTGATACATTTATGATATTTGATATCAAGTAAAGGGTCAATACATGCTTTCAATAGTACAGATAGCAACGGATCTAGATAACAAAACGTATTTTGAGAGACATAATTATTCGCCCCTTTCCTCAAACGAAGCAAGTAGAGAATGTATCTGCGGAGATATTTAACATGTACTTTATTTAACATATGAACTGGGAAAGAAACTGTATATAAGGGTAATGTTATCTAATGTTATCCTTAAAATAACATGAGAACACATCACAAAGAGAACTTAATAAATTGTGTTTGGGCGGGGAAGAACAGCCCGTATATATATATATATATATATATATATATATATATATATATATATATATATATATATATATATATATATATAAAGTGTTTTCAACCCACTAATGAGGAATTTCAGAGTTATTTGACATCATATTTGTAAAATATTATGATTTTGCTTACGTAACTTGTCTATTGCAAATATGGCACTGTTTATTATATAATGACGAACGTGTTTTGCGCCAAATACGGTCAAGATAACGTCGTCGTCTTTTAGACTGCAGAATTTCGGGGGTCATCCAAAAAGAAGGTATATTGTGTGAGCCATATTTGTAAGCAATTGGAGCATGTTTATCAAGTAAGGTTTTAAGAACAACACAACATTGTCTATACATGTCACATTGATCAATTGCTGGGTTTCTAAACAAATCTGAATCCAACATATCATCATTGAAGGCGTTCCCAAATAGTATTATCTAACATATATAAGTTGTTTAAATGTCATGACTAATGTTTAAATGTGTTTATTTGGGTATGTTTTGACACCTATCAAACCTTTAATGAGTGTGACTGTTTTAGACACACACAAAACACACATTCTCTTCGAGAATAATCCAAGTAAATTGTTTCCGATGGCGTTATGTTTGGTACCACCGGAAAACTGGATATATATTCTAAACACTGACAGCATTTTCATTAAAGACTTTCCCTAAATGTGCATGTTAATGGGGCTTTCGTGAAGGCTAAGCGTCACCTCGTGACCAGAAATCAGCTCTTTGATTGGTCAGCTGTCATTTACAGCTCGTCAGATCAACTTCCGGTCTTTTGTTTACGCGCGTTTTACTTTGAGTTTGATCATTCACTGTTAAACCATTTCAGTATTATGATATGAATTTAAGCAAGGAGAACATTGTCTTTTATCTTCTAAATGGAACTGTTCGCTGTCCTCAGCGATACGAGTCTTAGAGATGTGGCAATCGAATAATTCATGCATGACTGAGTGTGCGGCGTATATTTGGCAGTTTAGTTTTACCGTCTAGCACTACGCTAAAATCCGGCCGTGGTACCTAATTTCCTTCACCACTAAAGATGCAGCGCGTAAAGCAATCTAATATAATGATTAACTTAATAATAGTGTAATGAGTATGTAATGTATTGATTGGATTGATTGCCTTATGAAAACGCACTGCGTAAAACTTTCAAATACGACGACTGCTGTCACTTCCTATGTTTGCATCTGACCTGTCACTCTCGTCTCAGACTCGATGTGATAATCATGCCTGCCTATAAAGTGTTGTATTGGTGCTGTCCATACTAAATTTTAAATATTATGTGTTTTAGGCTTCAGGCATAGATATACACTATCATAATTAGTATGTGTTTAACTGGTCCATCTGAAGCAAAACGTGTCAAATAAAGGAGTGAAAACTTTAAAGCCGTTTTTATCAAATTAGAACATTTTGCATTTTCGACATTCACAAGCATTCATTTGACATTTTCGACATTTCAAGTGTATCTCTGGAAATAATGTGACTATAAGTAAAATTGAGGTATCATTATTTCCGATCTGTTCTATCCATATATGCAATAAAACACACTACCATTATTTTCGAGAAGCGTCTCATTTCGGGATGGTGGGTTACACACGCGCACGCGCACGCGCACGCGCACGCGCACCACCCACCCCGCCCGCCACCCACGCGCACGCACGCGCACGCGCACGCGCACGCGCACGCGCCGCCCCGCGCCCCCACACCCGACAGCAAGAAAAAAACAGACAGCAACAGCAAGAAAAACAAAAGAAACAGACCGCCAAAAAAACCGGTCCTTTTAAAAGTTTGACCCGGGGCTATATGCATAACTGGTTTCCCCCACGGGGTTTAACCTTATATATATATATATATATATATATATATATATATATATATATATATATATATATATATATATAATATATATATACATATATTAAAAATTATGCTGTTGTGTGTGTGTTTGTTTGTTTGTTTGTGCGTGTGGTGTGGTGGGTGTGGGGTTGGTGTGGTTGCGTGTGCGTGTGCGTGTGGTGTGCGTGTGCGGGGCGTGTGCGTTGTGTGTGTGGTGTGTGTGTGTGGTGTGGTGTGGTGTGTGTGCGTGCGTGTGCGTGTGCGTGTGCGTGTGCGTGTGCGTGTGCGTGTGCGTGTGGGGTGGGGTGGCGTGGCGTGGGGGCGTGTGTGTGGTGTGTGTGTCGTGTGTGGTGGTTGGTATGTGGGGTGGTGGTGTGTTTGGTGTGTGGTGTGTGTGGTGTGTGTGTGTGTGTTGGTGTGTGTGTGCGTGTGTGGTGTGGTGGTGTGGTGGCGTGGTGGTGTGGTGGTGCGCGTGGTGTGCGGGTTGTACGTTGTGGGTGTGTGTGGTGTGTGGTGTGTGGTGTGTGGTGTGTGGTGTGTGGTGTGCGTGCTCGTGCTCGTGCGCGTGCGGGTGTGGTATGTGTAATCGCGCATGCGCGGAAACGTCAATCTGAAAGTTTATAACGACCGGAACAATGTAAGCGCGACAACGTACACGTTACACATTCTAGTTGGGGGCGTTGTTGTCGACACATTTCAGTTTGCTCGAACACGCAGAGTGCCTTACACCTTACACCTTACACCTTACACCTTACACCTTACACCTTACACCTTACACCTTACACCTTACACCTTACACCTCACACCTCACGCATTACGCCTTACGCCTTACGCCTTACGCCTTACGCCTTACGCTTTACGCCTTACGCATTACGCCTTACGCCTTACGTCTTACGCCTTACGCCTTACGCCTTACACCGAACACCGAACACCGAACACCGAACACCGAACACCGAACACC